>JASANX010000949.1:0-23330 GCA_030849745.1 Trypanosoma scelopori | reverse complement strand
AACACAAAAAAAAAAAAAAACCCCCCCCCCCCCCCCCCCCCCCCAAAAAAAAAAAAAAAAAAGGAAGTGATGTCGCCGCCACAGAATAACAGATGGTTCACATACATCTTTATTTATCTATATACATGCATGCATGTGTGTGTGTGTGCGTGTGTGTTTGTGCTCTAGGAGGGGGGAAAAAATAAAATAAACAGAGGCAGCAGCACCAACAACAACGGGATGCAAAGAGGAGCAGTCTGCTGGAGGGCAGGCAACTCGGTATTCCATTTGTGAGGGGGTGTGATGTGGTCTCGCGTTGCTTGGTCGTCAGAAGAGGTACTGATGCGTGCGAACAGCGCCTCATTCTCCATTCATTGCCTTTGTTCTCGTTCTTTGGTGTTTTAAATCGTTATTGCTCGTGTTTCCACAAATGAGTTGCCGTTTTTTTCCTTTCTTTTTTTTTTTCAATGATTAGCAAATAACAACAACAAAAAATAGGACCTACAACATTTAAGAGGAAAGCGACGCAAAATGCCGCATCCAATAGCACGATATAAAACACGCCGGCTGTTTGCCCGCGCGCTTCACCACCACATCCTCCTCCTCCTCCTCCTCCTCTCCCTTCTTCTGTCTGTCAGTGAATGTGGTGCGGAGCACGGCGTCAGGGGTTCCTCTGCACCGCACTCTTGGGGCGATGAGGAGCCCGGGAAGAGGTTTGTGGAGATCCTTTCGGTTAAAGGTTGCGAACGACCACGGCAGGCTGGGGGACGGAGCCGAGAAACGCACCGCTGCTTTACGGACAAGAATTCAAAACTTCCGGTGACGCTTTCTATCCGTGGACGGGGGTTCCCACCACATGACCAGCTGACTGTGCGGTTGGAGGAGCACATCCCGCTACCCCTTCAAGGGAACAAGGGTAACAGCACGCATTTTATCGTGATGGAGTGCGCCGATGTTCAGGCATCTCCACTGTTTCCACAGCAGATTTTGTCGTGCACACTGCTGCACCCTTCAACTAGTCTACGCGGGAAGTCCGAGTGGCTCCAACGGCTTGCGTCTCATACGGTGTGGATGGACCTCAAGCTGCTGATGCGAGGGCGCACGGGGCCGCAGAAACGACCACCGATGATGATGATGAATAAATCGGATCCTGTTGGCGAAGAAGCGGTGATGCTTGGTATTCTTCGTCGTGCTGTGCAGTTGGATCTCACAGAAGGCACTTCTGCACACGGAATAGATAAAGTGGACGACACTATGATAGTTGCGCCCGACGACGACCCACTCGAAGATTTCTTTTCTGGAGGCCATCATTCGTTTAGTGGAGGCGAAAAATGGGCCTTGTACGGGATTGGAGGGCTAAAAAATGAGCTTCAAACACTCTACCGCCGCGTGTTTCTCACTCGCCTTCCTTCCGTTCGCCGTATAGTTGACTCTATTCAGTTTCCACTCATGCGTGGGGTGCTCCTACACGGCCCGCCTGGTAATGGAAAGACTCTAATCGCTCGTACGATTGCGAAATTGCTTGGCAAGAGTGCGAGGGTCACTATAGTGAATGCCGCCGACATACTCTCCAAGTACGTTGGGGACTCTGAGAAGAATCTGCGCGACCTTATTTATAGTGGTTTTGAAGATGAAGAGGTAGAGGAGGGGGAAAACGATTATGGGGAGGGTGTAGCAGAAGAAATGAGACTGCACGTCATTATTATTGATGAAATTGAGGCTCTTTTCAGGCGTCGTGGTGAATCAAACGATGGAAGCTCTGCAAAGGCCGTGTACGATGGTTTAACGAATCAGTTGCTCACGATTATGGACGGTGTGGAGGACCCAATGAACATACTTATCATTGGACTCACTAATCGCCTTCACGTTATTGATCATGCACTGCTACGCCCAGGACGGTTCGAGGTAGTGATTGAGATTCCTCCTCCTGGTTTTGATGGCCGAAGTGAAATGTTCTTTATTCATACACGCGAGTTGCGTGAAAAGGGGTACCTTGCGCCTGATGTGGACATGGGTCTTTTGGCATCTTCCACAGGTGGGTTTTCTGGTGCCGATATCGCTGGAACTGTCCGTGCAGCCATCAGCCGCGCCCTGGTTCGCTATCATGATGCAGTTGGAGCGAAGGCCTATTTGAACCCAAGTGACGAGGGTTTTATGGATCCAGAGACTACGCCGAATGAATTTCAGGTCACCAAGGATGATTTTACACACGCGCTACGAGATATGTTGGAGTCGAGAGAGAAGGCCTTACGGGGTCAGCACTTGGGAGTCGACGGTGTGGCCGACACAACTGCACCCCTTGTTGATTACGATGGGACTATATCTCGTAGCACAAATGCAATGCGCCGTATGCTGCAGAGCATTCATCAGAGCCACACAACACACGCTGCTGTTGTGATAATATACGGCCCAAGGGGGACAGGGAAGTCTGTTCTTTCACAGCAGCTTGTGAGGATGTGGCCATTTGATGAGACGAAGTTTTTGACTGGTGCTAGGCTGCACGGCAATTCTCTGGATGAACACCTGGAGGAGGTTGTAACTGCTCTGCGTGACGCTATCAGTTTTAAAGGAAACTGCAGCATCGTAATTGAAAATATAGAACACTACTTTCGTGGCGGCAATTTCGCGGTTGAGGATCTTTTAAAGGCTTCCATTCATGAGTTCAAAGAGGGTTCTCGCATTCGCTCTTTCTCCACAGACAAGTCTTCGGGAATGCGCTTTCCTGGAAAGCAGGTGCTTATCATAACCACATCCGACAAGGAACTTTTACACGACTTGCTCTTCTCCGTTGAATACGACTTGCATCTGAAGATTTACCCAATTCAACAGAAGAGGAATCTCTTAACAATACTACAACACTATGGCATTCTTCCATCTGGTGCGACAGCGTCAAATGAGGTATTGCGTGCGTACCCAGAGAAGATGAGCTACCGTCAGTTTCTGCGCATTACCGATCTCTCGCTCTGGAGGGCGCACAATGAAGCCATGCCTGAAAATGGCTCTAGTAGCGATCAGAATGATACCCTCTACTCCAGGCTGAATGCCCTTCTACTTCAGGGTGGGCAAAAGCGCGGAGGAGTGGAAGGCGCTGTGCCCGCCATCGAGACGGAACGGCACCAGCAGGAGTTCAGTGCCGCTGTCCGTGATGTTGTGTCGGAAATGGGACTAGCAAACCCATTGGAGGGCCTTTTCGAAATGCACAACGGCGCAATAGAAGGCGAAGAGATCTCTTGGTAGAACCCTTCACAGGCTCGCTCTCTCTCTCTCTCTCTCTATATATATATATATATATATATATATAATCGATTCCTCATGCTGGGTACGTTCGTGCACGCGCCTGCGCTTCCGTTTCCCGTCTAACGGCTGGTCTGCATTCCCACATTGATGGGCATGCCCAACCTTATCCCCCCCCCCCCCCCCCCCCCCCCTTTTTTTTTTTCTTTTTTGGGGTTTCTTCCCCCTCTGGCAGCCCCTGTGCACCTTCAAATTTTGTAGCTGTGGTCTACACATTTGGGATTTTATTTCTTTTCCTGGCGACACATTGATATTGACGGAGAGGGAGAGAGCAGGGGAAAAAAAAAGAAAGAAAAGGATTGATGCTTCGTGTAGTTCGCGCACTTTATTGCGCTGGCAATGCCGCCTCTGTCTCTGTCGCTGCCACCGCCCATTTGAGTTCCAGTAAAGCTGCACCACGGCCGCTTTACCTGGACTTCCAGTCCACGACACCACTGGACCCGCGTGTGCTCGACAGGATGATGCCCTACTTGACAGAGCGCTATGGGAATCCGCACAGCCGCACCCATAACTATGGATGGGTTGCGGAGGAGGCTGTGGAAAAGGCGCGCGCAGAGGTGGCACACCTCATCGGCAGCAGTCCAAAGGAGGTGTTCTTCACTAGTGGTGCAACGGAGTCGAACAACATCGCTATCAAGGGCGTGGCGAACTATAATAAGGGCAAAAAGAATCATATTGTAACCTTGCAAACGGAGCACAAGTGCGTCCTGGATTCTTGCCGCTACTTGGAGATGGATGGCTTCGAGGTGACATATCTCCCAGTGGAGAAGAATGGCCTCGTGAATATGCAATTGCTTGAAGAGGCTATTCGCCCAACGACTGCTCTAGTCTCATGTATGTATGTACACAATGAGATTGGTGTTATTCAGCCAATTGGTGAGATAGGGATGCTATGCCGAAAGAAGAAGGTCCTTTTCCATACCGACGCAGCACAAGCACTCGGCAAGGTACCTATTGACGTGGAGCGCGACAACATTGATCTCATGTCTCTCTCCTCTCACAAAATTTACGGCCCAAAGGGTTGCGGGGCTCTCTACATGCGTCGCCGTCCCCGTGTGCGTGTGCGCTCTCCTGTGAGCGGTGGTGGCCAGGAGCGCGGTGTGCGGAGCGGCACAATAGCAGCGGCACATGTAGTCGGAATGGGTGCCGCCTGTGCCATTGCCAAGGAGGAGATGGAGCGCGACAGGGCCCACATTTCAGTTCTGAGTAAACGTCTCTTGGATGGTTTGCAGAAGCGCCTCACGCACATAACCGTCAACGGAGACTTGGAGCGGCGGTATCCTGGCAATCTCAATATCAGTTTTGCGTGTGTCGAGGGTGAAAGTCTGTTGATGGGAATGAAGAATGTGGCGGTATCCAGTGGGAGCGCCTGTACAAGTGCCTCACTAGAGCCAAGTTACGTGCTCCGGGCCCTTGGTATCGACGCGGAAAATGCGCACACCTCCATTCGCTTCGGCATCGGTCGCTTCACCACGAAACGGGAGATTGACGTGACGATTGAGGAGTGCGCCCGCAATGTAGAGCGGCTGCGCGAGATGTCACCGCTCTGGGATTTACTCCAGGAAGGCAAAAGCCTTTCGGATGTTGAGTGGCGGTAATAATGAAATAAATGAACGATCAACGACAAGAGGAGCTGCAAAAAAGGAACAATAAAAGAGACGAAGAATGCAGAAGGACGAGACGCACATACCGACAGTGTACATGAACATAGGGACCTCCCTCCCTCTCTCTCTCTCTCACTCTCTCACTCACTCACTCATACACACACTACGTGTTCACCCTGCGGCGAGGTAGTCGTGGGAGGGGAGGGATAAACGTTAATGGGGAAGTAACGAAAGAAAGCCAACCAGAAGTCGGAAAAAGAAGAAGAAGTGATGATGTTTTCGCATCGAGATACTTACATATTCACACCATTGTATTACATCTATCTATAGATATGTGAGCTGCTGTTTTCTTTTTGTTGTTAGTGTTTCTCTTTGTTGTTGGCTGTTTTTTTTTTTGTTGTTGTTGTTGTTCAATTGGCATTGCAATCGTGTGAGACTGCATACGCGCAAAAGGAAGAGGCTATGCAAGACTCCTCTCTTGCTTTTTTTTTTTTTACTTTTGTCCTTCCTTTTCATCTCTTCTGCTTTTTTTTTCTTCTACTTTGTTCATTCCCTTTGCATTTGCACACGTGTATGCATGTGTAAATGCGGTGCATGCAGGGCGTACGCGGAGGCAGTCGATGAGGGAGCGACAGATACGACGGTATTTTCACGCCCAACAGAGGCAGCAGCAGCAGCAACAACTGTCGCGTAGGGGTAAGGACGCCGAATACTCGCCCGGTCGGCGAAACCGACGTGAGGATGGTGGTAACGATAGCCAAACGGCGGGTGTAAAGAAGCGGGCGCGTGGCGAAGAGGTACAGTCGAATGGCGCAAACGGTGAAGAAGAGATTGAGCGACTTGGGATCATCCCCAAGGTCACGCTTGATGACATGGGCGGGCTCGCGAAAGAGATACCCATCATCAAGGAGCTCATTGAGCTTCCTATTCGATCCCCTCACTTGTTCAGTCGCCTTGGTGCTGATCCTCCGTGTGGTGTTCTTCTCCACGGCCCGCCAGGGTGCGGCAAGACCAAACTTGTACACGCCATTGCAGGGTCGCTGCAGGCGCCACTCTTCTTCGTGGCAGCACCTGAGATAGTGTCTGGTATCAGTGGCGACAGCGAAGCGAAGCTGCGTAACCTTTTCATGGACGCCATCAGCGCGGCGCCGAGTATAGTCTTCATCGACGAAATTGACACAATCGCGGGTCGTCGCGACCAAGCACAGCGTGGCATGGAAAGTCGCATTGTGGGCCAACTGCTGACCTGCATGGATCAGGTTGCGCAGGCGTGGCGCCAAGAGAAAAAAGTGGTGTGCGTGATGGGAGCGACTAACCGCCCAGAGGCTCTTGACAGCGCCCTGCGTCGTGCTGGGCGCTTTGATCGCGAGATTGCGCTTGGTATTCCAACCATTGACGAGCGACAGAGCATTCTGAGCATTATCTGTCAAGAACTGAATGTGGCGGAGGATGTGGATTACTTTGAACTTGCAAATATGACCCCTGGTTATGTTGGGGCGGACCTGCATCTTCTCGTTAAGGAAGCCTGCATATTGGCCATTCGCCGCAAGCATAATGAACTGGAAGCATGTGGGGAGCTCGAGAATCCCAACTCCGAGGTTCTTGCGTCCTTCGTCGTAACTTTTGACGAAATGAAGGAAGCTACTAAGCGAGTGCAGCCGAGCGCCATGCGGGAGGGTTTTACCACAATTCCCAATGTTACGTGGGACGACATTGGTGCCCTTGAGGATGTGCGGGAGGAGCTCCTTACAAGCATTCTGCAACCTATTCGCGCCCCCAAACTCCACAGGCGGTTTGGCCTCGATCACCCTGTTGGCGTGCTTTTGTATGGCCCACCGGGGTGTGGTAAGACACTCGTAGCAAAGGCCATCGCTAATCAATCGGGAGCTAACTTCATCTCTATCAAGGGGCCTGAGCTTTTAAATAAATTTGTGGGCGAAAGCGAACGGAGTGTGCGGATGGTGTTTGCCCGAGGCCGTGCAAGTGCGCCATGTGTTTTGTTTTTTGATGAATTGGATGCACTTGCACCTCGTCGTGGATCAGACCGAGCGAACCCCAGCAGCGAGCGCGTTGTGAATCAGCTACTGACGGAGATGGATGGCGTGGAGGGGCGAGAGAACGTCTACGTCATTGGTGCGACCAACAGACCTGACATGATTGACCCCGCCATGCTGCGCCCGGGACGCCTGGACAAGCTACTGTTTGTCCCGCTGCCGTCTGTTGAGCAACGCGTTTCTATTCTAAAAACACATGCCCGTCGGTATCCCATTGATGCATCGGTGGATTTCACGCGTGTCGCTCGTGATCCGAGACTCCATGGGTTTAGCGGTGCAGATTTGGCGGCTCTCATGCGTGAGGCGTCGCTTCACGCCCTCAAAACTGTCTATCACACATCTAGTGCCGAGTCGTTGGAGCGTCTGGAGCGCGACATTAGCGGTGGGATGGCCGCAAGCGCGCAACTACCGTCGGTGTGTAACGATGATTTTGAGGCCAGCATGGAGAAGGTAAAGCCTTCTGTCACCGCAGAGGATCGGGCGAGTTATGATAGGCTGCACCAACAGATCATCCAGTCTTCCAGGGCGACGGGGTAGGAAGAGATATCATGAATGGGTTTCCCCGTTTCTTGCGCAAATGTTGCACTGCCTTGCGCAATGCCGTGCAACGCGCGAAACTACTTTCAAATAATGATTTGTTTGTAAAGCATCTCTAAGAACAGCAAACCCAAAAAAAAAAAAGGGGGGCCCATGTGTATTCGTGGGGGAGGTCTAATTCTTCAGAGGCAGCTTCAGTGGAGGTGCCTCGTTCTTTTTTTTTTTCCCCTCCGTGTTCACGTTATTTGTATTATGGCTATTTTCTATCTTTCTATTTTGTTTTCCCTGTCATCTCCGTGTTTCTGCATCAGTGCGGTGGGTGCCGTTTAGGAAGAGCAATTCCTTCCTTATTCATCCGCCTCGGTATCATTACCCAACGCCTCGTGTCGCTGGCCCCGCAGCGGTGTGTACTAATCACGTGGTGTTAGCTGTGACTGGCTCATTGCTGTTCCTCTTGGCGTGTCGCTCCTACTGGTGAGCTTTAGGCCGTCTCAATGCTCCGCGGCACGCCCTGGCGACACGCTCTCCCGAAGGTGGAGCGACGCAGGCGGAAGGGTCAACCAACAAGGGCCCAGCTGCCGGATCTTCCAAAGAGTGCTGGTGGCTACTTCTTCCGGCAGCTGAGGCCTTATCTTCCCATCGCGTGGCAATATGGCTGGCGGTGGAAGGTACTGCAGAGCATTTGGCTTGGTGCAGCCTTCTCCATCGCGAGTTACCTGGTTTATGTCATGTTCTTCCGCGATTCCGATGCGGTCATTGCGGCCAAGGCCGCGCGCTACACATATGTGCGAAATGAGCGTGGAGAGGTGGTGGATATTGGGTATAAACCGTTAATTGATGCCACCCGCCGTGCGCAGCGACGAGCCCAGCGTCTGCTGGATGATGACGACGATGATGATGATGATGGCTAGAGTGGGGTGTGGATACCAAAACACATTTATGCAGAACGGTGGAGGACTTCTATTCCCTTCAGGTTTCTGGATTCTTTGGCTGCTTGTACGTAGTTGTATACATACGCATATATTTAACTACAAAAGAAACGCCGCATATATATTTGTTACTGCGGCGGGTATCTTTCTGTGTGTGTGTGTGTGTAATATGGCTGCGAGACTGTTTGTTGACGATGTCGCTCCCACACGTTGGACGGGGATCCGCGCAGTTGCACCTTGTGTGGAGTCCTTGTTTTGTCGTTGCTCATACCCATCAATTCCCCGTGTTGGCGAGGGCGGCGCCGCAGCACTTCACGAGAAGAATGTGGAGGGATGAAGCGCCATTTCAGCCACTGAAAGGCACTTTTATTTCTGAGCTGGTGATGGGTTCACTTGCCGTGTCAAGGTGTTTCAATTGACTCGGTTTGCCGTGTCTGTGTATCTGCGCACTCGCTTAACGCCCCGCAAACAGGCAGAGATGACGTTTCACCATATATATTTTTTCCGATGAAAGAATTTGGGTGGTGGTGGTGGTGGTTGGAAATTTTCTTCACAGCATTGTAATCTGCGTGCGCTTTAACCGGAGCGGCAAGAATAACGACAACGCCTTTTAGGAATCTGTGCCAATACTTCTCCCCACCTACAGCGTCCAAGAGGTCTGTGTCTGTGTGTGTGTGTGTGTGTGTGTGGTAACCATTGGTGTGCTGCAATGGGATGTAACCCGTGGATGCTGCTCCCTTGCTGCCCTGCTACCGTTTACGTCTTCTGTTTCGATGGAAGTAAGGTATTGCAGGACTGCAGCATTAACGTCTGTGCAGCACGAAGGCACACACACACACACACACACACACATACATACATAGTGCGGCAAGGGGGAGACAGAAAGGGTGGAAGGCTCCAAAGGCCCTTTTTTTTTTTTTTCCTCCCTTGTTAGTTGTAGCGACAGCGATAGGAGGAGGGTATTGCACGAAATGAGTCAATTTCGGGAGGATGTTTTACTGGAGATTTCGACGATGCTTCTCTCGGAGCAGCATGACCAGATATTGCTGCATTTTCACAGCCATGTTCTTCTTCTTGAAGACACTTTTTTCAGCATGGAGCAGCAGAGGCAGGAAATATTTGATGCGGCATGCATCACCCTCCTACCAGATGTTGTTTCGATCCCACTTGTGCCTGGGTCTGTGGAAGGGACCGAGCAGCAAATGCAGGAGCTTCTTCTTGCCTTTGAAACGCGATGCCAGAATGAACTCGCTGTGTTGCGCGAGGAGGGTGATACGGTGAGGCAGGAGATGTCTCTCATCATTGCGGTGTTGGAGAAGAGGTGGGAGACGGCTGAGCGCCGCCGCCAGAATGAGTTCACGGAGTTGTGTCTCTCCTGCCAAAAGGAAGTTGCAGCTATTACTGCTGAGTTGCGTTCGGGGATATTTGGTTATTTCCGGGATAATCTTAGGAGCGCGGTGTTGGAGGATGCGCTCCACGCAAAGGCGGACGAGATGCGGCAGGTGCAGCGCCAGCTGGAGGAGGTGACCGAGTTGCGTCTGGTGGAGCTCACGGAGCATCAGCGGATTTTGCAGGAGGAGCGGGAAAAGTACCAGCAGCGGTTCACAGAGATGGAGCAGGAGACTTCCATGTTTATTGAGAAGCTCACAGCCGATGTCGAGGAACGGGACCAGAGGCACCTCTGCGACACGCGGGAGATGCAGCGTCAGCACTCAGACGAGTTGGGAGCGCTGGAGCGTCAGCTTTGCGAGGAGAGGGAAGCAAACGCCGTAACACAGCAGAATCTTGTGGAGGAATTGGAGCGTTACCGAACATCTGTGCGGCATTTGGAAGAAGAAAAAACTCAGCTTACGCAGGAGATGGGCGAGTTGCAGACACAATTGGAGGAGTGGCGTCGCCGCTACACTGATCGGGACACTCAAGCAAAAATGGAGCTAATCGAGCACCAGAGACTCGCTGAGGCCCTGCGGCTGGAGGAATCCCAAGAGTTCCGCAAGCAACTCGTCGAAGCAGTGCGTCGTGGCACTTCATCTCCCACAATCAAGACTTTCGCCGCATCACAGGCATCAAAGAGCAGCGGTGAGTCGCTTGCTGTGACCAACTTTGACGGCATGCAGAAGCATAGTGTGAGTGCAGACAGGGTCTCTGTTCGCATGTTGCGCAACAGGGAGGTGCTCCCAGCGTCTCCCACCATTACAGGGTTGTCTGAATGCGCGATCAACCCATTTAACAACTGGTTGCCATACACTCCGACAGCAAGCTACACAAAACTCATGAATATATCGGAGCAGCTGAGGCGGCACATTGAGCAAAACTGAGGAGACGTCTTGCTGCCTTTCTTGATCTTGTGCTTACCGTCCTTTTTTTTTTTTTTGTATTTGACAAAAAAAAATGGGCGGGGAACGAATTGCCCCTCTTACTATCGAAAGCAACAACAACAAAAAAAATGCGAGACCTTCTTTGATTCAACCGTTTGTACGGAAAGAGGTATGGCAGCTCTCGTGAAGAAATGCAGTTGTTGTTTTACTTCCTGTGGTGAGTGTGTGTCTGTGTGTCGCCTTTCTTTATTTTTTTCTTTATCTTTCTTTTCGATGATTTTCTGTTCCTTAGGCGCCTGCAAAGGGAAGTAACGGAAACACTGAAGAGAGGAAGAGAGGCGGGTGAGGGAGGGAAAAGTGAGCCAGTGTTTAGTGGCTTGCAATTGGAGCGACAGAAGCAGACAGACGGGCCAACGAGAGAGAAAGAGAGGTGGGGGTGGGGGGAATCGGAGAGGCCCCGCCATGAGTGAGGAGGCGGAGCAGTCTATTACGCTGGGATCGGATAGCAGCACACAGAAGCCGCCTGTGACTGTATTACCGACGGATGGCTATAGTGCGATGCGAGACACTGCCGCGTCATCTGACACGACGTTGTCCAAGGCGGTTCCGGTATCTGGCGGTCAGAATACAGCCGTCGTGCCCCCGTCTTCGTTTAGCCTTGGGCGGGCGAGCACTTCGCTGCAGCAGAGGCGCAAGAAAGGGGTCCCCATGATGCTGTATGTTCGTTCTAGTGGAGGCAATACCAGTGGGGATCCCAAAAATGAAGAGAAGGATGAGAGTACCCCGACAAACTCTTTGGTGCCCGTTGAGAGTACGCAGGATGACGCCGAGTCCACGGTGCTTCACGAGGCGCTCGAGATGTTTTTCAAGGTGGCGCAGGCCGTGAAGGGCGCGCTTCCGGCTGTGATGAGGACTGCTAAAAACAGAGGCCTTTTCACCCCGCTGCTTGTCTTTATCTTCTTTTTGGTGGTGCTCATCTTCACGCTCCATGTCACACAGGAGCACCTCGAGTGGATGTCCAGAGTTGCCGAGCACGAAAACGGACAAGGCATCTTATTTGTTTCGAGCTTGACCGAGCAGCTAATCGCCAAGGCAAATGAGGCGGACGAAATCATGCTGCCGTTCAAGCGATCACCTCCTGTGGTGGTGGAGAAAATGGAAAAATCAGTGAGGGAACTCGCCGCCCTACGTGAGGCCAACATTAGGCAGCTGCACTCCCGTCTTGGTTACCCCGGGCCTGTGGAGGATATTCAGTTCCTCGTTGAAGAGCACGTGGCCTACCGAGTTAACTTGGCGCGGTTAGCTAAGGAGGAGCTCGAATGGATCCGAGGGAAGAAGCATGGCCGGGCTGATGCACAGGAAGCATCTAGCACGCGTACAACCGGACCAAACGAGAGACCGACAGACAAGAAGCGGGACGACGAGGAGGAGGAGGAGGAGGAGCAGCGGCAGCAGCAGCAGCAGCCGATCCACACGGTGGTGCTGCAACCAGGCGGTGAGACATCTGAGTCGCCGGGCCGCGTTTTTGATACATTGCAATTACTCACTTCATGGCTGAATAAACGCGTTCTGGCAGTTCCTCTTATTTTGCTGCTTACAGTGATTTATGTTCGGCTAAATTAGACTTTGGACTGAACGGTCTGATTTGTGCCTTGCCACCATTCGTTCGCTTTTTCCCCTGTGAGTGCCACCATCAAGTTGCCACCACCACCACCACCACCATCATCATCATCATCGTCATTTCCTGTTGCACACGATGGTGTGAAACTTCACTCTTTGGTGTTTATACATAAATATATACAAACATACATGTCTGTCTTTGTGTGCGTGCGTTTGTCCCCTCCTCCTCCTCTTCTTCTTCTTCTTCTTCTTCTTAAAAAAAAAAAAATAAAAGAAAAGGAGAAAAGACCAAACTGTTTTGCGCATGTACGTTTGTGTCGTTTGAACGGGTGATGGTCTCTCTCTCTTTCTTTCTTTCTTTCTCTCTCCTTTTCTCCTTCTTTAATGGAACTTCTTCTTTTATTGTTGTTCTTGTGGCGGGAGTGCATTCGTCACCAAATAGAGTGGAGAGCGGGAGGATAGGTGCAACACGGAAGAGAGCCTAATATGCTCCGCCGACTCGCCTTTGGATGCCCAAGTGCGCTCCTTAAGCTTCGGTTTGATCAATCGGAAGAGGGGACGTCTCGCAGTGCGGTTCGGTATAGACGGCTTCCAGAAAGCATGCAGCCAAAGTCACTTTACAAAAATTTCACACCTTTTCCGCTTCCAAAGTACGACGAGGATTTGGGCTACGGCCCTGTGCGTCTGCGCGACATTCCAGACGTTGAGAGGGCAAAGCAGCGGCACCGGCAAAGAGAGTTAACGCTCATGGAGGAGTTGTCACCACAGAGTGAACACCCAGAGCTTGAGGAGACGACGCTCTCCGCTCTCGCTTCCTCTTCCTCATTCATCGCGACACAAACAACAGGAAATGCCGCTGTTGCTGTTGCCGTTGCCAATGATGAGAATAATAATGGTAGAACTTCTAGTCATGACGATGCGCTGAGTGGGTACTCCGTCTCTCCTGACTACCCTCTGATTGACCGTCTGCATTGCGATCGCTCTATGGACGATCTCCTCTTGCAATTCATGGAGCGGCCGCAGACGGAGGCCCGCTCCTCCGCGTTGGCAGACATGGCCTCCACAATTTCACAGCGCAGCGATGCGGAGCTGGTGCGTATGTTTTCGGAGATAAGCAGCCCCTTTAGCGCTGACGGCAGAGGACTTAACTTTCTCGGTCCGAAGGTTGTAAAGTTTGGCAGGCCGTACTTTGCTTCTAGTGCCCTTCTTAGCGCCTACACGAATCTCGTGGACGCGGCAACCGTGGTGTTTCTGCAGGAGCAGCCGTGGCGCCTTGAACGCAGTCCAGCGTTAACCATACAGCTGCTGCATTTTCTGGCAGTCATCAAGGTGTTTGAGCCGAACAAGTGGTTTACGTTCTCGAATCATGCTTCCTCCAACCGGGCGGATTACAAACACCCACGGGGCATCAACTGTGCCACGGCGTTTTGGGGGACTGGTGAAGAGGTGTTCGACTTTATTGTGGAGTTGGTGCGGCGGGACGGGCATGGTGGGAGCCCTCCGTTGTTAGACGCGTGCACGGATGAGCAGCTTGTTGACTTGCTAAACGGTTTCTCGGCGGTTATGCCGAACATGAGTGCGATTGGTTATGTTTTCAACTCCATCATGGAGGCTTTTCTGCAGCGTCTCCATTGCCGTCCCAAGGGGTTCTCGACAACCCAGGATAGCGCTACCGCCGAACGAATGTACTTGGCTTCCGTTTTGTCTGAAGCTGGTTCTGACGTACTGCTGCGTCTTTTGCTGACAGACACGAGCTTTCCTAGGGGTGCCGATTTCTTCGCCGCTGTATCACGAAGAAGAGAGGCTGATATACACAAAAGGGCGATGATTCTGCTACAAGAGGCGATCGACGGGGCCTCTGAGAAGCACGACACGAACGCTGTTCTTGCACTGTTGGAGAGCGGGTCAGAACTGCTGCTGTCGATGAGTAATAAAGACACTGCGTACGAGTTCGCCATGAGGAACCAGTTTGACTACCTTATGCTGCGCTCATTTAAGTGCTGTTCTGCCGTCGCGGATCGCCTGCGCGGGGAGCAAGAGCGAATCTCGTCACGCATACCGATTTCACTGTCCCACATGCAACAGCAGATGCTGACGTGCAATAGCAGGAAAACGCTCTCTTCCGCAGGTGATGCTTCAAGTGCCGTCTCCACCCCGGACTATGTGGTGTCACATTCTGGACACCGCCTCGTGCGGCCTCTAATGACCATGTTGTCTCAGTTGGACTACCTCAATGGCATGGACTCTGTCTTCTTGTTACACTCCTCATTCTTGATGACGTCGACAGACCCGTTGGTTTCTGCTGTGCGACGGCTTCTCAGTGGAAAGGACAGTTTGATTGTGACCATGTGTTGCCTTCGCGAGCTGTCAGTAAACTCCATTACGAGTCCTAAAGTGAGACATCGAGAAGCGTGTGAACGGGCGCTAGAGATTATTGCTTATGAACTGGAAAAAGGCCGTGCTGTGCTGGTGCCATTTAGTGAAGAGATACGTCTGCACGATGCCGGAGTGTATTGTGATGAGGATCTCATGCTGTGGACCATTGCCGCTTTTTTTGCGCGGGAGCTACCACTGGTAAAGGTGCACTCGCTAATACACAGAGACAACCCGGCGCGGTCGCCGTACCGCTTCTTGAAGGGAAGGCACAATCCTTTTGTGTCCTCCCACTCACTCTACGACAAGGACGCGCCGCTTCTAAGCGCGCTCCACAGCAAGGAGCTGAAATTGGTGACGCGGAATGTGCGACTGCAGAGGGTGGTACGTGACAGAAAGTGCACGCTGCACTACTATAACCCGGTGCGTGCACGGTTTGTGTACCGAAGAGACAAGGCACTGTTTGACAAGTATCATGTGACGGCGCGGAACCTTGCACCTGGTTTCAGTCGTGGAGCGCTGCAGCACGACTGGCGCGGGCTCGGCGTGTACACACCTGATCATCCACAGGTGCCGTACCCCAAACCAACATCACCCTGCTCGCGGTGCGAGATGAGGCAGAAAGTGGCACCTTGAGCTAGCGGTGTGGTGACGTACGCGTGCATGCGTGCGTGAAGAAGAAATGGGAGAGTTAGGGGTGCGTATAACTTTTTCTCTCTTTTTTTTTTTGCTTTTGTGTGTGTTTCCCTGCGAGGTGTGAAGAGGCGGAAGAGAAGAAAAAAGAAAAAAAAAAATGGAGAAAAGTGTACGTGGGCGGCATTGTTGTCAATGCGACTATTTTCTTTTTTTTTTCTTTTTGCTTCCTTCCTTCCTTCCTTCCTACTTTATCAGCAACACAACCACCGTCGCTCTCGTCTTGCTTCTCCTTCCTCTTTTTCTTTGTAAAAAAAAAAATACATATATACTCCAGTCCGAATAGGGTTGGAGGAGTGGAGGAGGAAAAGCAACAAGCGAGAAAGAGAGAGAGAGAGAGCCAGAGAGGTATCGAAGCTTCCTCTCTCTGCCTCTGCTTGCGTGGGTGCGGGGACGAGGTGTGTGTGTGTGTGTGTGCAGCTGGGTAGTGTGAACTGCACATACCTACACATGTGGACGCAGCAGGTCTCCATTCAGAAGCCGAGCACGCCGCAGACCCCGGAGGAAAAGCGGGCGCAGGCTCTTGTGACGGCGAGCGTTTTTATTGATGACAACCGCGCCAAGGTGCGAAGAAAGATGGAGCAGTACCAGAGTGTGGCAAACAGCAACTACTGGACATATGGGTACATGGGTAGCGCCATGATGGCGACAATGGCTGCATGTCTTTCGCTTGGAAACCGCGTGCCGCTGCTCCGAAGTTACGCCAGTTGGATCTCTCTTGGCGGTGGCTACTTTGGCGGCAAGGCGATAATCGGATTTCACAACGCATACAACTTGGCTTCTGTTGTGAGTGTTATCAACTCGTCTATCATTGAGACAAACAAAATGGATGAACAGTACGAGTTCAAAATCCCAGACTACGCCAGGGAGGTGGAGTCACTGAAGAAGATGAAGCATGAGTTAATGCCGTACTCCCCCGAAGCGATGGAGGCGAAAAAGCATGACATAAATAACATGTCACTTAACGAACGGGTGGATGCCCTCGTCGAGGCGTACGAGAGGCGTCAGCAGCAGGTGACACAGAAGAAGTGAGAAATAAAGTCGAGAGGCGTGAGCGTGAGGAGGGCTGCAGAGAAGGGTGGGCGAAAAGGCAATGGTGGGGTGTGTGGGGTGAAACACTGAGTATGCGTGGCGCGTCTGTGCAGTTGTGCGTGTGTGTCGGGGGTGACGTGTGGAGGTCGCAGAGGAGGAAAGAGACCAATGAGAGGAACGCAGTGCGATGCATTTATACTGCTGTATCCATCCACCTTTCTCCCCTCCTCCCACCCCGCATGGATATATATATATATATATATATATATATATATATTTGTTTTTGTTTTTTCATTCATCACTGTTGCTATTTGAGTTGCCACGTTCCCTCTTTTCTTTCTTTGGCACCCTTTGCGCTCTGGTTGTTGTCTCTTTTGTTCACATGTGTTGTTGTCACCCACCCCTCCCTCTTTCCCTCAACCCATTTCATTTTATTTCATACATTCATTTCTGGTTCCTCGGTTGGAGAGAAAAGAAGTGACTGCAGGGTGTTTTTTTGACGTCCCGTTCTGTTCTCCTTTTCTTCTTCTGTTTTTTTTTTTTTTTTTGCTCATCATTATCATTATCATCATCACGATGATGATGATGATGTACATTGCGTGGGTGCCTGTGTTTAGGTTACCAATTCCATTGGTGACGACTGGTGGAAGTGATGCAAAAGCAGGGAAGGGGGATTTCCCTGCGCAGAGCGCAGCAGGTGGCCAGTGAAGTAGAGGATGTCGATATCTCGCAGATGTACACCTCCGCGGAGCTGTTTCCTTTTCTCACCGAGGCAGAGCGCGCAAATCTCGGCAGGGACGTGATGACGACAATAAACAACGAACTTGTGCACCCAGAGGACCTTGAGGTTGCCGTTCCGCGTCTCCTTCGATCCTGCGCAAATGAAGCAAAAGAACTACGACGTGCGATTAACTCAATGGTCTCTTCACAGATGTTGGAAGGCCACCGAGCAATGCAAATCATAGGGGAAAGCAGCAAACGCATGGAGGACCTGCGGGAGCTCTTCATGAAGCAGGGCGACCTAATCACAGGCATGGAGGCAACATCGGGTAGCTACAGAGAACTGCGACAACTGCATTTCTTGCGTGACAATGTCATGTCTGTTATCAAGTGGGTAGAGGCGCTGAAGGAGGTACGATACACCGACCTCTACAGCCTGGTGGAGAAGCGAGAGTTCGCTGTGGTCTACGAGCGACTGTGTCGACTTCAGTCGATACGCCGCACGGTGATGGAAAAGGCAAGAGGCGACTATCGGGGGTTTCAGAGTGTGTTTGGTCCCTACTTTGATAAGCTTGATGCGGTGCAGACGATGTTCGTCGCAGAGGTATATAAATTACTGGAAGAAAACTCCCTCTACGTGGCAATTGAAAATGCACTTGCGGACCCGCCAGATGCCGGCACTGTGACGGAGCCCGTTCTTGAATTCACACAGCTTGAGGAGTGCGTGAAGGTGTGTGAGGAGGAATTGGGAGATAATGGTGGCATCTTGAGAACCGCCGATGATGAGTTTCTCATCACGGAGGAGAGGGCGACCTCCGCGTTGCGAAAATGTGTGGAGCGGATATGGGAGGAAGAGGTGATTATGGATGTTGTAGATCCCTTTTCACAGATCTCCACTTGTCTGGAGCAGATGAAGAAGGTGGTCCCACTGCTCGGCGCGCTCGAGATGACGCTCATCCCACTCTCAACAAAGCTTTCCTTCTTTGCTATAGTCGTTACTGCGTTCAACGATGCGGTGATGAACCTGTTGCGGTCGTACGCTGATCCCGGGCTGGCGACAGAAGCAAACGACTTGATCGAGGCCTCGAACTTTATGCAATGGTACAAGGATGCAATGATGGAGGCGAACTATACACCGTATGTTGACTTTGATGCGATGGACACCTTGTCCGCATCGATGGCAACGGCAGCGGTTGACGGCCTTTCGGTGCACCTCATTCGCCTTTGCCGCGCCTGTGCTATCACGGTGCGGAAGAGTCCTGATAGTCTTACAACGCTTCCGAATGGCCTACCTATCACAACTGGTCCAATGGATATGTTCGCAGTACTGCACCAGTCTCTTGGCGGCCTCTCAACCAGGGTTGATGTGAGTGTGATGCGGAAGATTGGTGAAGCCAGCGCGCAGGCAATTGAAGCCTACCTGGACGAGTGCAAAATACGTAGCGACTACGACTACTGGCAGGAAGAAGAAGAAGAGGAAGAGGAAAAGAAAGGGGGGAATGCAGAAGGTGCGGAAGCGGAGGGTGGGAGGGAAGGGAGATGGAGATTGAAGAAGAAGAATAAGGCTACGACAAGGGGGAAAGGTACTGCGGCAACTGGGGAATTCCATCTCCAGGAATGGACCACACTTCGCCTTGCCTTTCTCTATGCCTTCTGCAACGACTGCTCGACAATTGAGCGCAACATGGATGCAATTGAGCTGAAGTTTGCAACCTGCTGGAACGAAGAGGTGGGCGACGTGCAGCCGTCGCCATTTCAAAAAACGCAGGACCTCATCTCAGAAAATGCCATGTTTTATCTGGATGAGATTGTGCTGCACGTGGAACGGGTTGTCGAGGAGCAGTGGATCCTTCTGTTTCGCTCCAAAGAATGGTACAGTAAGGACACGAACCCGACCCAGGTGATTGTTGACACCATGGCTGATTTTATCGATGGGGAGTTTAGAACAGTGCTAGAGGAACCGCGGGTGCAGTTGGTAACACGACGGATGTTGTTCCGTTACGTCCACAAGTTCCTGACAACGCTCATGGAGTTCCTCGGTGATGTCATATGCCACCCGAATAGCAAGGGTGTGGAAAACTGGAACACTTTCATCGACTGCCTTGGCCGCGACATCACACTTGCAATGGACATGTGGAGCGAGCGTGTAGCAGAGGGGCGTGGTCAAATTGTGAACACCGCGCGGCGTGCACTGGAGGTTGTCAAGGCTCTCCTCGGCGTGAAGAAATCGGTGGACTTTAATTTTATTCTTCAGAGAGAACTTCTCGACGACTTTGGAGACTGTCCGACTTTTGTCGTGCGTTTCTTGCTGCAAGCGCGGCAGAAGGAACTGGAGAAGGAGCTGCGAGACACCATGATGGCGATATGGGTGGAGCGTGTGGCATGCCAGCGGCGTGGGGCAGATGATGTGCCCACCGTTGGATGGGCCCAGCCCCCCTCCATCTTTGGTGCGTTGGACCGTTCGCTTGCCGAGCTTGACAAGAAGGCCTTGTTTTTCCGCACCAGTGCCCAAAAGCGACGTGCGCGGGAGGAGCGTAAACGGCAAGAAAACGAGAAGGAGGCAAAGCGCGTGGCACGTCTGGCCCGACGCGAGGCTGATGTCGCAGAAGAGAGGGTGCGAATGCCTTTGATGCCCAGTAGACCCCCCACGAATGGCGATAACATTGAAGTGGCTAATCTTGCCGACCTCCTCAACTAAGCCGTGACAACAGGATTGACTGTGGTGGGTAGAAATGGAGGGAGACTCAGGCCTACTCTTGTCTCTCTCCTTTTTTTTTTTTTTTGAATTCCCTTTTCTCTCCATTTGTTCGCTCTTCTTCCCCGTGGGAGTGTTGCAAACACAATTCCTATTATTATTATTATTATTATTATTATTATATTCTTTTTTTTTTGTGTGTGTGTGGATGGTTTTCTGCGTTGTCACACAATTATTTGTGCATGCCAACGGCAACAACAACAAAACAATAACGTGAAGAATGCGTAGATGAGGGGGTCTGGAGGGCCGTATCTAATTGACGTCGCACTGAACCTCACGGACTGTGTGTTTCGCGGTGTCGACTGGAAAGGTCGGCGTGTTCATATTGACAACTTCAGTGATGTTCTTCGCCGTGCAGAGCAACAAAATGTGAAGAAAATGATCGTCACCGGCACCAGCCTCGCTCAGTGTGTAAAGGCAATACGACTCTGTCGCCAGTACCCATCGCAGCTGCGGTGTACCGTTGGGATTCACCCCGCTCACTGCACCGAGCTGATGTGGCCACTGGATTGGGAAGGCGTTGAGGAGGCTGCGGCTAATGACGTGTCAATTCAGACGCCCAAACCTGTCCCTCCTGCCGTGACGAACCTATTGAAGGCATTGCAACACGTAGACGAGCATTTGAAGAAGTTGATGGAATTGGTGGATGAGAACCGCGACATTGTCGTGGCGGTGGGAGAGATTGGGCTTGATTACGCTGAGCTTTCGTGCTGCCCCCGTGAAGTGCAGCAGGAGTGCTTTCTTCGACAGTTGCGCTCGCTTCGAATGCTGCGTCTACCGTTTTTGTTTCACTCGCGTGATTGTGGCACTGATTTTGTCTCTCTTCTCGAGGAGGAACGGAAGGCTTGGCCCGGTGATGTGCCGTTCACGGGGATAGTGCATAGCTACAATGGGATTCTCGAGGAGCAGCAGCGGCTGATGGCGATGCAGGACATGTATTTCAGCATCAATGGAAGCGCCTTTAGGGAGAAGTCTCTTGCAGAGCAAATCTCTCGAATAAAACTTGATCGCATAATGTTAGAGACGGATGCGCCGTGGTGCGACATCCGAAAACACCACTTTGGCGCGCAATTTGTGCAAACACAGTTTGAAACAAACCGAAAAGGACGCCCCTTCGAGGCAAATTTGTGCGACGAGCGACGTAACGAGCCGTGTCACCTACGGCAGGTGCTGGAGGTCTACGTTGGCGTCTTGCGTCTCTTTGGGAAGGAAAGGGGCGACGCGGCGCTGCAGAACATAACAGAGGAGGAGGTGATTCAACAGGTATACAATAACTGCATTCGTGTCTTCCGACTCTGAGGCATGTGTGCGCCCAACTACAATTGAACGGCAGGAACAAACCGAGCGAACCATCATTTGGTTCAAAGGCCGATCACTTTCGCTGGCAGAAGCAGCATGAGAGGGCGGAGTTTTGGTGAGTATGTGTGTAGTGGTGGTTTAGTGGTGGTGTAGTGGGGTGAGGCCCTCGTTACTACACGCTCTTGATTTGCCGCTGTGTGTTTTTATTATTGTTATTATTAATTCCCGCTTTGTGGTGAAATGGAGTAGGGAAGGAAGAGGAACAAAACATCAGTGTGACGCCACAGGGTCGGAAATGAAGCGAACCCGTGCTGCGGCGGAAGACAAGACTCAAAACGACAGTGGGGCGCGATCGCAGCACGCAAAGAACGAGGAATCGGTGTCGTTACGGGAGGAGATTGTCACCGTGCGGGAAACGCTGACCATCCTCCTCCGCCTGCCGTGTCTGGACTTCTTCAGGGATGCGCACCTATGCGAGACAACTAAGACGAGTCTTGAGGTAGACACTGATGGTGGGGACGTTTGCGATGAGGTGCAATTCTCTCCAGATTCCATCACGTTCAAGGATGGCACGTTGGAGACGGCTCACCCAATTGTACTGGTACATACACGGCAGTATGGCGATATCGAGTTTGTGGGATCGTGGTGCGAATTGCATGGGCCGCATGTTAGCACGACGCCCCTCAGCAACCGTGTGGTGGTGCAGCTGTGCGAGAAGGGTGATGAACAGGGCACGGGGGATGGTGATGGTGGTGGTGTTGGTGGTGATGATGATGGTGATTCGCAATCGGCTGTGAAGATTCCTGAGGTGCCGTCGGCAGGTGTGGAGGTGGCTAGTTTGCTGAAGCACCCATCCGTTGGCGTCACTGCCGACGAGGCACGAGGACGGCAAAAGGCCCGTAATGCGTCATGGGTGTACAGGCGAATAGACGTGCCATCAGCCACGTTGGTGCTACACCGCGTCCTATGATGCGGGGTATGACAGACACTTCTTTTCCCCGCCTTTGGACTCATCCTCTCTTGCTGATTCTTGCTGCTGCTGCTGCTGCTGCTGTGATGCATTTCACAGATTAACTTGGGGGCACAATAAACCATGAACACGGAGTCAGTCAGTCTGTTTTCCCCCATCACTTCATCCCGTTTATTGTTGGCAACAGTCCGCTCCTTCCCTGTCAAGAAGCAGTGACAAGACACAAACACACCCAAACCCATACGCACCACGAGCATCTGAGTTTGCCGCTCTTCTTTAGTCGCCACGAGGGAGGATGCGGAGGCAAACCAACTGGGGGATGGGGCAACAACAGCATCGTGACGCAATAGACGCTCGAACCCCACCTCCACGGCGAGTGGCTCCACCACCACCACCACCACCACTGCAATCTGTGGATTCATCGCCGTTTGTCGCCATGTCGCTGTCGTCTCCCTTGTCACTGAAGCATCGCATCGACTCCTTCGATGAAAGCCCGTCCGATTGCTTGCGTGCGCCGCATGCCAAGGATTTCTCTGTGCATAAAAATCGTGGTCATTGCGACAACGAGATGGACTGGAGGCACGAGCTTCTTAGAAGGGAGCGGGATCTTGAAGAGCGGGAGGAGGAATTCCACACACTTCTGCGAATGCAGCACGCAGCATACACAAAACGTCTGCAGGAGATATCGCGCAAAGAGAAGTTCCTCATGGAGTGGGAGCAGCGTTTGCGGAGTGCAGAGAGCATCTCGCAGCGGGGTGGGGAGAGAGATAGAGAGAGAGGGAATGGGGGGCAAAATGCGGTCAATGAATACATGGGAGACGCAGTCAAGCCATGGGGTGTATAAAGATCTCAACTTTCCATTTAGAGTAGATGAGAACACTCTTCGAGTAGTCGATCCACCCATGGCCTGCGCAAACAGGGCGAAGAAGGGGTAATGGAGCTGGAAAGCAAAAAAAAAAAAAAAACGTATTATTCCTTACATTGCCTCCCGAGTATTCTGCTCTACATGCATTACGTGCCGCTTCTGCCCCCCCCCCCCTCACCCGTTTCTTTTTTCCTCCTTTTTTTTTAGTTGCTCTTTTTGGTGGAAGTATTCTTCTGTGTGCAGTCAAGGAATGTCAAGGACTCCGTCGATGGTGCCCCACGTCCTGCG
>JASANX010000948.1:26838-55321 GCA_030849745.1 Trypanosoma scelopori | reverse complement strand
GGCGCGCGCCCCGTCTCGTCGTTACTTCACGGCAGTATTGTTCGTCTTATTATCATCACTATTATTATTATTATTATTATTGTTGCTTGCAGAAATAAAGGCGGGCTTGGTTTGCATTCAGTTCTCCAACGGTTGTGTGAAGATGATCTTAATGCCGATTCCAGAAATAGAGTTATCCTCCTCCGCTATCAACTTCGCACCAGCGGGGAGTTTTTCCATTGACGCCCACTTTCCCCTCACGGTCTTGTTCACCTGCTCCGCGCAATTCAAGATGGAGTTTGACAGCTCCGCGTCTTCTGCCTCGAAGTAAACCTCCACTACATCTGTCGGGACGAGTTTCGCCTTCTTGCGCAACTGCTGCACACGGTTAACAAACTCGCGCGCTCGCCACGAATCGATGAGTGTTTGGTCCTCACGCTTGTCGACGAGCACCACCACATTATTGTCAGTGTTGCTCTCAAAATCTGTGATGCCCTCCTTGAACTTGCGCAACACCTTGACGTCGTCCATTGTGATCATTTTCCCACAAACCTCAACCTGCATCGTCTTTAGAAAATGGGACACCGCCTCTGGCCCCATGGCCTGAATGGCCTTTCGGATCTGTGGTGCTTCCTTTCGGTAGCGCTTCCCAAGCGCCTCCATATTGGCATCCAGGTGGGTCGTGACATACTCCTCCCCAGACGACAGGACCACCTCAAAGGTGTTCACTTCATCCTTAATGTACTCCACCACCTTGCGCAGATCATCCAAGTACGACTGCTCAGGGTGCACAATGATGACTTGTCGAACCGGTCGTTTCATGGTAATCACCATGCGATCACGCAGCACACGTACAAGATCAACAACGGTGATCATGCGCGTCATGGAGCGCTCCAGCGCTTCATCATGCCTGCTAACATCGTCGTCAGGAAACATGAGATAATGCACAGAATCCACCTGCTCTGCTGCTGGAATAAGTGGTTTGATACGCTGATATAGCATTTCTGCCGTGAATGGGGCGATAGGTGAGATGATGCGTGCGACCGAAAATAAGACTGCGAGCATTGTGGACAAGGCCTGTGAACGATCCTCCCGATCAACCGCATTCTTCATACGGCGACGATTCATGCGGACGTACCAGTTGGACAGATCCACAACAAATCGCAAGATGCCTGGAATAACGTTGAAGAGGTGATACACTTTCATCTCTCGTTTAACGTATTGCTGCAGTGTCTGCGTTGAGGCCAAAATCCAGCGATCCATCTCATTGGTGCTGGTAATATCCAGAGAAACCCTACCACCGCTTTGCATGCTGTAGTTGGTGTTTGCAATGAAGAATTTAGCCGCGTTAAAGAGGGGCAATAACACATCCTTGACAATACCCTTGACACCCAACTCTCGAAATCGCAGCGGCTCCGCACGCACTACAGGGGAGTTGATCATATACATGCGCAACGCATCCGCACCATATGAATTGATGACAATTGATGGTTCTGGGTAATTTTTCAAGCGCTTGCTCATCTTCTTCCCATCCTCCGCTAGAATCAGGCCGTTCACCACAACGTTGTTGAAGGGAGAGACATCAAAAAGAGCAACACCGAGAACCAGCAGCGTGTAGAACCATCCTCGCGTTTGATCTAATCCCTCCGCCACAAAATCTGCGGGGAACCTCTTTTCGATGAAGTGCTCCTCATTCTCAAACGGGTAGTGCACTTGTGCATACGGCATGGAACCAGACTCAAACCAGCAGTCAAACACGACATCAACGCGCCGCAGCGGAGGCATGCCTGGACGCTTGCTTGGGATGGTAATCTCATCCACAAAGTGCCGGTGGATATCTGTGATGCCTTTCACACCCGATAGCGCCTCCAATTCAGCGACGCTGCCCACGCACACGACCTCCTCCCAGTCCTCGCTGTGCCATACAGGTAGCGGCGTGCCCCAGTAGCGGTTGCGAGAGACATTCCAGTCCTTCACGTCCTCTAGCCAATTGGAGAAGCGTCGTGTCTTGACAAAGTCAGGCACCCATTCTGTCGCCTTATTGGCCGCCAAAAGACGATCGCGAAGCGATTCCACCTTTACAAACCAGGAGTCAACCGCCTTGTATAGGAGTGGTGTCTCGCTGCGCCAGCAAAATGGATAGCTATGCACGATAGATCCCTTGCTGTGCACTACACCTTTAGATTCAAGGTGTCTAATAATATCTGCGTCGGCATCCTTCACATAGCGGTCCTTAAAGTCCTCCACCTCTGCAGTGAACATACCGTTCTCGTCAACTGGGCACAATACTTCCTCCCTGGTGAGGATGCCATTGGAGATGCAAATGCGGTAGTCATCCTCACCAAATCCGGGTGCTTGATGCACAATACAGGTGCCAGAGTCTGCTGTCACATATGTGTCGGCAATCACACGAAACGCGGTTAACTCAAATTTTTGCTTAAAATACGGAAATAGAGGTTCATATTTGATGCCCACAAGATCGCATCCTTTTATCCGTTCAACAATACTGTATGGTGCGGTCACGGCGCCCTTCTTACCACCATCTTCCTTCTTCTTTGGGTAAACATCAGCAAGACGTGACTCACCGAGAATGTAGTGGTGCCCTGTCCGGGTGTCAAGAACTTTAACATAGCACATATCAGGATGTACACAAAGTGCCAAGTTGCTTGGGAGAGTCCATGGCGTTGTCGTCCACGCCAAGAGATATGTTCCCGGATCATCTTTGGTCTGAAGCTTGACCACCACAGAAGGGTCGTTCGCATCCTTGTAGTTTAAATTCGCCTCAAAGTTACTGAGGGGAGTGGTGCACCCTGTGGAGAATGGCATCACCTTGAACCCACGGTATATAAGATTCTTGTCCCACAACTTCTTGAACACCCACCACACGCTCTCCATGTACGACAGGTACATGGTTTTGTAGTCGTTCTCAAAGTCAATCCAGCGCCCCATACGGTTCACTGTCCTACGCCACTCAGAGGAGTAGCGCATCACTATATTCCTACAGGCGTCATTATACTTCTGAATACCCATTTTCTTCACATCATGCGAAGATTTAATTCCAAACTCCTTGTCAATCTCAAACTCGATAGGGAGTCCATGGCAGTCCCACCCGAATCGGCGCTCCACGTGATGTCCCGTTTGGTGGGCGTAGCGGCATACAATGTCCTTGATGGTACCGGCCAAAAGGTGGCCATAGTGCGGGAGTCCCGTCGCAAACGGTGGGCCATCGTAAAAATTGAACGGTTTCTTTCCCCTTGACTGCTTGAGGGACTCCTGGAGTGCATCTATGCTCTCCCAGTGCTGGAGCACCTCCTCTTCCATCTTGGGGAAATTTAACACTTCACCAAAGTTCTCCAGGAGACCACCACCATCACATCTTTTCTCCATCACTCCCTTGTTTATTGCTGTTGCTTGAATAGAAGGGGCACACCTTGCGAGCTTATCGTTGCTGTCAGTTCTGCCAGACGAAGAGGAAGATGTGAAGGAGGGGTCGGGGGGAAGCACACGAGGGTAGATGACAGTGTGCCGCGCCGACGAGATGCGTTGCCTGCCTCCTTTAGTCCCCTTCGCAGTGCAGCGCCAGACAGGCGCAGGACAGCGCAGCATTCACTAGATGGACTTCTTCTAAATTTTTGTTTGCTTGTTTATTTGGCACTGCGTCTTATCGCAGACTTATATGTGTAGGCAATTATTACTCCTCTTCCTCACCACCTTCTCTTCTCTCGCGCTGACGCAGAGGCACTCAATCGCTTCCTCTCTTTGCGCATGCACGTCTGCATGTGAATGTCTCTGCGTTCTGAGTCAGACAGCCACCTCTATGTGAAGAGGGGCAGCCGTGCGTTTTCCCCCTGGAGCCTCGCGTTCACCCCGCCTCCCGTCCCTCCCGCAATTGTGCACACACCACAAATCACCAGCACCAGCAAAAACCACAACAGCAACCACCACTGCAGCAACAAACCCTTTATATATGTATATATATATATATATATTGTAGTTCCCTTCTATATTTTCTTGCTTCGTACGCGGTGAAGGGAAATAAACGGAAACAAAACCATATGAGTGACCCCCACCCTCCCATTCCCATCCCCCTCCTCGCAGCTCTCCGCCTCTCCCCAAACGGTAACAATGACGGAAGTGGTAAATGTCTAATATATATATATATATATATATAAACAAAAACGGAACAAGACCCAAGCGGTTTCATCTGTGATGTACAAGAAAATAGATTGTGCGTCGTGTGATGCGGTCAGATCCCCAGCCTAAATTTCGTGAGGGCAAAAAGAACGCTCAGCGGCTCCGAGGTACAAAAGTTCACTGGTAAGTCTTGGACGCCTCACTTTGCTCGATCCAATGTGGATCTCGCTCATGGTCCAATACAGACGGGGAAAAAAAAACAAAAGAAGACTCAAAAAGTGGCTCTTTTTTTTTTTTTGAGACCTCCTCCCTGCCGTGTGGAGGGGCTGGAAGTAAAAAAAAACACTTTTCATTGAATTCACCCAACGCGATATCTCTTCAGCGAAGTATGTCTGAAAACGAGAAGCAATGAAGTCATTGGCAAGCATCCCAATAAATAACACATACAAAAAAAAAAGCCCTCTGTATTTCTGAACCGCATCTTGCTGCATATTCCCCTCGCAAGCTCGCACGGGGTGTACTTTAAAACAGGAATGCCTCCCTCCCTCCCCGCCCAAAAAAAAAAAAAAAAAAAAAAAAAAAACAGACATCCCATCGACCAGGCGATGGGAACACAAACACGTAGGAGCGACTTCAGATGAAAACAACAAGAAGGGAAGAAACGCACCAAAAAAAAAAAAAAAAGAGAAAAGGGGGAAAAAACGCATAAGAAGATGCCACACATGTTGACATCAACGTCTCACGTGATTTCCCGCTTTGCACATGTCACTTTTGCGTAAATCCGACAAATAAAACAACTTCCCCGCCTTCTTTTTTTGGGTGGGTTGTTTGTTTGAGGGAAGTACATATAAATATATACGCATAGACTTCCCTCATTTGTCGGGCTCGTTCTTATTTCGCTTCCATTCGTGTTCACCTCACCCCCCCCCCCTTTTTTTTTTTTTGGATTCACTCTTCTCCATCGCCGTCCTCCTTCTTCTCATCCGGATGAAGGCGCGCCTCCCCAGCCAAACACACACACACACACACACACAAACCGCCCCCTTCGTGCAGTACTGACCACCGTCAAAGGGGGAGAAAAGGGTGACACAACTCCGTGAATGAATGAGCGCATACCACCAAAGCGAATGAACCCCCGCAGAGATTTCGGGGAATATAACACACGCACACTGTCATTCCAGAAGCCACGAGAGGGAGTGAGAGTAATAGTAGTAATAATAATGGGAAACACCAAACACTGTAGTCGATATGACATTCACCCATCAATCATATATATATATATATATATATTTTTTTTTTTTTTGGGGGGGGGGGAGGGGGAGGGGGAGGGGGAGGGAGTTTTGTTGCCCCGCCACCCCGTTCATGGTTACCCCTCGCGCTTTTGTGTATCGTCAGCATCACACGACTCCATCATTAGTATTATTTCACCAGTACATGAAATGGGAACCAAAACAGCGGCCCCGTTCACTTCTCTGCTTTCATTTCTTTCCTACGCTTTTCAATAGTTACGCTTCCCCAACTTATCAGAAAGAGCAAACAAAACAAAGAAATTTCTTTCACTGCAATAATCCCGCGCCCTCGTTCTCCTGCGCGCTCTCTCTCTCTCTCCCCCTGCAGATGTCCATCTTTTCCATAAGTGCAATACACACACACACAGAGACACACAGAGACAGAGAGCGAGAGACAGCGCTCTGCCCGCACCTCATTGATCTCCTCCATTATTAGATGGCTTCTCGTCTATGTGTTCTCGTCACGGTGGCGTGGGTGGGACATTAGTGCGAGAGCGAGAAGGAAACGGCGTGTGTCAACAGATGGAAAGGAGGGTCCTCTAATCCTTCGTGATCGGCGGTACCCCCGCCGCCGCCGCCGCCGCTGCTGCAGTTTCTATTGTTTCTTCGGATGCTGATGTTCCCCTCACACATTCTGATTCCCCACTTCTTCCCCCTCTTCTAATTTTAAGGTGAAAAAACAGAACAAAAAAAAAAAAGAAAAACAAATCACGTGCGCGCTGCTATTTGAGCCTCCACCCTTTTTTTTTTCTTCTTTTTTTTTTTTTTACATCTCCACTGTCGTTTAGACGCAACACCAGACGCGGTGTGTGCACACGAGTCTGACACACTTCTCTCCCTCTCCTTCGAATGATTCCGCTGACCAACGTGCAGTTTATTTGGCGTGCCGTTGAAACTGAAGGTGCCGACAATACGGTAGAGCATTTATTGTAAAGGAGTGCGATTTCACTTGGTGAGAAGGCTGCACGCATTGCGCCATGCTGACACCCAACAACAATAACAACAACAACAACAACTCTTGCGGCAACCTGCACGGCTGCGCATCGCTTCCCTGCAGCATCACACCATCGTCGTGATTCATCTCACCGAGAAGAGCACAGCATATCAATGGGTTGCCCACTCGAACTTCGGACTCGCCTCAAGCCGCTGTAAATACTACCATTTCTTGCGCGACTTGGTATTCCCGACACCTCATGCTCCTTCTGCGCATCCCGTGCAACGTACGGGTTTGGGGAGGTGGGAAGATGCGGTGACGCACTAGCGCGTCGACTAGGGTTCAACAAAATAACATCTTCCTCGCAAAGCATCTCAAACGCGTTATCCACGCTAAAAATGTGAGTCGGTGAGCTCCGCGTTGGTACTGGCAATTTCTGTTGACGGAGGACAGAGCAGTAGAGATGAAAGGCATCATCGGTGTAGGGCGTAAAGAGGGCGTGGGCAATAATTGGAGCCGCAACGCTAGAAATGCAAACCATGACATAATAGAACCCGCAGAGACGCAGCATAAAAATACAACATGATGCCTGCAACACCACAAGCAGGGAAAACAACAGAGTGTGGCCATGTTCTTTTCTTTGTGCCTTTCCGGTTGCTGCAACAGAACTGAATGACGTGTTGCAGACCTCACGCCTTTTCAGAAAATGCATGCCACTACTGAGTGCGAGGATTAGTGCGTATGGAGGGATGTAGAACGTCATGACAAGCGAGATAATTAGCGCCAGGTTGAAGTAGTTCCTTGAGAACCAAAAAAGGTTGACCAATATACCTGTCACGTATGTATCCCGTATCGAAAAATCCGGCCAGCGAAAAAACTCCCGCAGTGGGCGCTGAGGCTGATCCAACGACACATTCCACAGAACAGAAAGCAGCAGCATCAGATCCGTTCCTCTGCTGCATGCATTCCCCATCCCCGTCTCAGTCGCGTACAGCTTACGCAGCCCATCATGGAATGACATGAATCAAAAACGAAGCAAAAAAAAAAAAAGAAGGGTGTGGGTGGGGGGAGGCGGGGACTGTGGTGGCGTGGTGCACAGGGAGATGCGATGAGCGTATGTGAGTGTATGTGAGAGAGAGAGATGGCGAGCAACACCCCTGGACTACCTGCCTACACGCCATTTCCCAACAAATGAGCAGCCGGGGAGGCAGACAAACACGCCAAACAAAAAAAAAAAAAGAAGAGAAGAGAAAACGAATAAAAAAAAACATAAGACAACAAACAAAATCCGGCGATATTAGAAACAAACAAACAAACAAAAAAAACATTCGTCAAAGGCAATGACGCGTCGCAGTGGGAAGCGGGAAAACAAAGGCGAATGATGAGAAACGAAAATAAACAAACAAACAAAAAAAAAAAAGGGGGGGGGTGGTGGAAGGAAACACACACGCACACCGGAGGGTGGGCAGAAAAAGACATGATGACTAGACTCAAACTTGTCCAGGGCGTGACGAGACTTCGTCCGAGAGCAGCTGCTGCATCATCTCCTGTAGTTGACCCGCGGTGACTCCCTCTACCCGTATGCAATCCTTTGCAAGGCCTTTTCTCTCTAGGAGTAGCGCTATGCGAAGCGCAAGCAGATGTTTGCACATGGACGACTCTTGACGTCGAATGCCCAAATAGTTGTACGCCCTACACGAACAATAGTATGGAGACAAGAGGCAATGCTCGCCAACAAAGTACAAACACCTACCGGAGAAAGAGTCAGCGTCGCCCCAATTACGATGTTGCTCGTTCTGTTCCCGCTCTTCCGGTTGACAGCCATCGCTCTCTATAGAGGTTTGACAAGCGACGTAACGAGTGATTGGCTCTGCACCATGTAATGCAATTCCAACCGCTGATGTGAAAACCTTTCCATGAATCAGATACAATGGGGCCAACGTGCTTTCGAGACAGCTCGAAACCTGGAATTTCCCCAGAGTAGAGCTCCCAGGCAAGGACCGCATCGAGGCCAGGTGCTCGGCGTACCTGTTCAAAGCAAGGTCGGTGAGCAAGACAGGAATGCTGTGTGCGCTGACAGTATGATGCATTCCGGTGTGGTTACTGCAATGACCAGATGTACATGTAGACGTATTGTCCCTCCTTTTTTGTTGTTCTTATTGGTAGTAGTAGTGGTGGCGGTGGTGGTGGTGGCAATCGTCTTCTTTCTTCTTTCCTCTTCCTTGTTGTAATCAACAAAGGTCGAAGAGGGAAATGGGGGTTGGGGGTCAGAGCGAGAACAAATACACCACATTGGAGGACTTTCCGCGAGAGCTGTGCGGAGGTTGTTTTTTTTTTTTTTTCGCCCCTGTATCACCTTGTGATTTGTTCCCGCATCTGCGTGGCACCATATCACCGTCGACGACGCTGATGCCTACCATCATTGCGCTGCCGAGCTTCATGACGTGATTTGTCATCTCGGCGATCGCCTCTGGATTGCTGCGTACCAGAGCGCGAATGCTGCTGGCGCTGTTGTTGTTGCTGCTGCTGCTGATGCTGCTCCCCACGGTGACTCCGGTGCGTGCTTGGGGCACGACGACGCTTCTTCCCACCGGGACTCTCCTCCCGTCGGTGGCTGCCTGAGCGGTGTCTACGCCTGTCGGTGGAACGATGCCTTTTTCGACGACTGGAACTTCTCCTCCGCTTTACCCGTTTTTTCTCCGTCTGCTCCTCTTCTTGTCGCCACCTCCGCTGCAGGTCCTTCAGATCTTCAAAATGAAATTCCTCCAAAATTGGCCCTTCAGCGACAACGGGAGGACCAACCTCCAATGGCATGCTGTTGCTGTTGCTATTATGCTGGTTGCTACAAAGAACACCGATACCGTTCCTATGGTTATGGTTGATGTTGTTACCGCTGCCACCATTGCCAGTGTCATTTCCAGTGATACCACCCAAAGAGTTGATCCCCTGGTTGCTGTTCGTACGAATTTCAGGAATGACAGCCGGGTGAAGGGTCTCTAGTGTGCTTCTGAGTGGCACCATGGGTGGCAGGGGGGCGACGGGGAGTGTCACACGGGGCAAAGACAGTTGAACAACGGGCTCCGCGGGCTTAGACTCCTGCAGCGATGGGGGAGCCTCTGGGGTGCTCTCCCCCGGAGGTGCCACACTTGCCGCCACGTCGCGACTCGTGGGGACCTCCTCCTTGGCCGTAGGGTAATTTGGCTTCTTGTGACGCATTGCGATGAGAAGCTGAATGTTGTTGTTTTCCGAATTCACAGCCTGCTCCAGCTGCTTGTGATGCACGCGCAGAAGTGCATTTATCTTCGCCTTGTCGACTCCAAACCCTAGTGTCCACTCATCCGGGAATCCAACAACATTAGAAGGGCGCGTCGTGAAGAGGGCACATAGAGCAAGCACATACGCCTCCTCTACGTACAACTCCGTGGAACGGGGAATGTCATTTAGCCAGCACACAGCGTCTGCCAGCCACTTCTTCACAGCCACATTCGCAAACGGACCACTAACGCAAGGCGACTTACCCGCCGCTGCACAAGTATCGCTGCAAGGCCCAACGATTTTTTGATCGCCATCGCTGTTGCCATGACCGTCGCTGTCGTTATCGTCCTGAATCAGCATCCCAAGAAACAGAATAGCATATTTGAAAGGAGACTCTACAAAGGTTTGAAACCCCAGTGCATGCAGCACCAATTCCTCAGCCTCTAGCACACATACCTTGAAGTCATCGTACCGCTCCGGTGGAGGCTGCAACAACTCAATGACAGGCTCACCACGACGGCGCTGATTGAGTCGCATAAATACTCCCACAATGAGACGAATGCGTGTTGAGGGATCCTCAATCTTTGCTGCAATAAGAACACATGCAGCTGTCAAGTAAGCAATGTCATCCTGCTTTCGCAGATAAAACACACAGTAGTCCAACGGGGCGTAGAGGTCGCCCAGAACAAGAATCCCAGAAGGGCGCTCTGTCCCGACGCGAGCAGGTAGAGTATACAGCGGTGCTTTCGCTGCAGCTGCCGGTTCCGGGCCGTCACCCGCCTCTTGGGTGACGATCTCGTCTTGGTAGTCACCACGCTTTCGGCGAATGTCCTCTGCAACCGCCTGAAAACGCTGAAACAAGACCGTCGCCCTGTACGTCACCGACGGGGTGGTACGAAGAAGAAGACACCCTGTTCGAATGAGATCGGCACCGTAGGCACAATAGCTGCGTCTCGCATCGTCCATCCACCCAGAGAGCAGAGACATACGGACGCCACTCCTTTATATATATATATATATATATATATATATATATATATATGCTTGTTTGTTTGTCTGTTTCTCTTCGCCTTGTTGTGTGCACCTCTTGTTTCGTTTCCCACCCCCACTCCCACACCTCTTTCTCTACCCTCTTTTAGATTCCCTTCAGAAAGAAGTGCGACTGAAACCTTGTGTTACTTTTGAATGATTAAACGTTTGAGCAAATGAAGATGAGAAGTATGTGTGGGTGTGTGTGTGCGCGGCAAGAAGAAACAAAAGGAAAACAACAAAAAAAAAAGCACACACAAAAAAAAAACTGCATCAGGGTCAGTGCTTGGTGCTGCAGCACCTTCGCATTGACGAGTATGGAAGACCACTATTCTTACAACTCATGGTCATACTCTTCTTTGTTGCTGTTATTATTGCTTCATTTCGTTGAATTGTAGAAAATCGTTACCCCTGCATTTTGCCTCAGTGACACTCCACGTTTCCCGCACAAAACAGGTGTTGGAAGGAGGCACATTAGCAGCAGCAGCAGTAATAATAATAATAATAATAATAAGGATGTCGTTGCTGTTACAACTCATCATCATCGTGCAGACTCTGGGTGCCTTCAGAAGCCTCATTATCTTCGGGGCGGGGGTCCGTCTCTTTTCCACTGAGCATCGCCCGTAGAGCAGAGAACTCCTCATCAGAGAGCTGCATGATGGACGGGTCCACCTGTGCCACCGACTCCCTGTCACCGTCCAGGATGCTCTGTTGCATTGAGATGATCTCATCACGGGTGAAGACCTCGTGACGCCGATTCTCTTTCCGCTCCATCTGATCCATCATGCGCTCCACTTCCATCTCCTTCGCGTCAATCACCTCCATGGCGTCCGCTTTGATCATGGCACGAAGATCCTTTTGCCTTTTCAGAGGGATATCCAAGCTTTCTACGCAAAGAGGCGACGCATCGCACACCTCGTGTGCAAACACTTCCTCATCTGCGTAGTCATTTGGTCGCAGCAGCTTTGCAGAGAGCTGATCCATGCTTTCGTGATCGATGATCGCCTCACATGCCTCCTCCACAGTGGTACACGCTCGCTTGCATTTCGTGTGTGTCGGCAACTCCCTCGCTCTGAGGCGGAACGGGTCCCCATCTTCGGCGCAATCCACCGCGACCTTCCGTATCCACTGACCAGCCTCTGCAAAAGGGTTGCAAATATCCTCCATAGCCGTAAGCACATCGTCCTCAGTCATTGGCACACGCCTCTCGATACCACCAACGAAGAGAAGCTTCACGTCACGGTAGCCCTTTCTCACCATGATGCGGCAAACGTCACAGCGGATTGCATTGATCACCTCCTTTGGAAAGGGAACGTGCAGCGGCTTCTCCTTTTTCGCGTCCACCGTCGCAACCAGCAGACATACCAAAAGAAAAAGTGGCAACACCAGAGGTCGCATTAAATCTCCCAAATTCTACACAGTAGTAAATCCTCCTCCTTCTCCTCCCCCCCAAACCCCCTCTCTACCTAAGTGTATTCTTGTGTATATTCTTCTGTGTTTTATTGTTGCGCCGTGGAAGGAATGGTGGTGATAATGATGGTGATGGTAGATTTCCCCCCCTCGGCCACTCATATTAATTTGAAGTCAATAGCACAAGAAAGAATATATATATATATATATATATATAATCCGCCTGTTGGCAAACAAGACAAGTTGTTCACCAAGGCGAGACATATCTACAATGCAATGGCAAGAGGAAATGTGCATCAGATCTATTTAACCAGGATCCGGTAGTTGGCACTATTCTCACGGCAAGGATGATGATGATGATGATGAGGATGACTCTGCCTTGCCGCCCTCAAACTCCTTACGGACAGGGCGGACGCCCTCTTCAAACTGCTGCTTGAAACGCCGCAGCTCCTCGTCGTCGCCCTCGTCATTGAAGTAGTAGTACACAATTGTTCTTATCCAGTCGGGCATGTTATCCTGGCGTGCCAGTTTGATAGCCTTTCGATTTAAGTAGTGACCCAACGGCTCGCACGCGTGCACTAGAGTTGTCTCAATGTTGGACAAACGGCGAAGAGGAGAGATGTGCGTCACATCGGAGACATTCGCCTTCACAACACCACCAAAACGGCCTGATGTGAAGGGATTATGTTTGAACTCTTCCAAGTTCAACTCCTGCGGGACATCGGAGGTAGAAGGGTAGCCATTGAGTAGCACCTGCAGCTCCTGGCAGGTTTGAGCTAGGCGTTCATCCGACATTACCCCTTCGATGCGACTGGCATTGCGTTTCATTTGCTCCTCCCCCTCCTTGTGCAGCATCGCACATGCCTCCAGCTGAACAAGCTTCGCCAATACTTTGGCCGCACCCGGCGCCATGTCGGTGGCATGGTCACCAAAACCGGCACAAACAAAGGAGTTAAACGCCGCCCCATTATTCGCTATCAGCGGCATGCCGTCTGGCGTGTAGGCACGAATGTACTGTGTAGCTCGTATCGGATCCTGTAGAGTTGCTTCTTTGACACTATTGTCACTCAGTTGCTGCTGCTGCTGATGATGATGATTTCGATAGCCCTGTAAAAGTGGAACCTCGAGGCCACACTTCACCCGCAGGTATGTTTCCATGCGTGACAAAATCCCCGAGATACCCAACTGTGTCTTTGCTATGGTGTCAAATGACAGCAGCCCTTGAAGCACAACCGTCTCATCCTTGCTCTCAGCGCTCATGGGAATTTTGTATGCCATTAGGTGACTGGCCGGCGACAAGGATACCACAGCAGGCGATGATGATGGCAGCGCACGCGTGAGAGCGAGGAACGCCTCACCGGCCGTCGGCTGCACCGCGACGGTGCCGCCACTCAAACCGATGATTGGAAGCTGAGAGGAGTTCCATGTCAATTGGCCCGTCTGGCTACCAGCGGTGAGCACAACAAGGTCGAACTTACGATTTTGATACTCTGTAAGACCATCCACCACGCGCGAGAAGCGCAACGTGGACGCCATCTCCAAGTCGTATCGCAAGTAAGTGGTGTAATCAAGCAATTTCTCACCCAGGGCAAACTTCACACCGTACTTCTTGTGGGAAATTCTCGCCAGCTCACGCGTCCAACCAACTGGATCCACCATCAGTGGCTTACAGTGCGCCGTTGGCAGTGCTCTTGTCTCGGTACTCTCAGACGTCCCTGTCGGAAGCTCCACCGACACATCACGGCTCAAAATGTACGGTGCCAGGCTCTGGTGTTTCTGAGCGAGATCTTCCACGACTGCAACACTAAGACGTGAAAGATTATTGGTATGCCGCATCACCTGTTCCTGACTGGTCGTGCACCAGCGGCGCGACCACAGCCAACGGTGGATGGCTGCGGAGAAGAAGGAATTCCACACATTTCCCTCCCCGGAAATAATGTTGGGGCACGTGAATGCAACCGTTCCCCGGAGCAGCTCACGACTCATTTGAAGTGTGTGAATATACGGGTGGAGGAGACCAACCCCAACAAACGGAAAAGCATACTGCGTTTCCCCCATAGCGATGGCACGGCGCTGCTCAAAGACAGTCACGTGGAACCCAAGTTCGGCAAGCTCGTACGCCACATGCACGCCTGCAATACCAGCTCCAATAACAGCCGCAGTTGGCGGGGAGGTGTCGAAACTCCGCAGCACTTCATCCGCATCGCTGACACGTGAAGAAGGCAGAAAAGAAGAAGAAGAAGAGGCGGAGGAGTTGGCCGTGTCAGTGTTGCGCGAGAAAGAGATCCCCATCCCTCTTCGTTTTTCGCCTCTCGCCCCTCTCTTGTTCGGAACCGCCACGCACGCTAAGCGATATGCAATGATGAAACCCCTCCCCTCCTCTCTCCCCCCACTCCCCCCCCCACACAGAAAAAAAAAAAAAAAGCAACAGCAATAACAAGCACACAGTGCGCCTCGCCAACAATTCAACCCGCTGATGGATGCTGCACAGGGTAAAATGATCAGAAAGCAAAAGAGTGAATGAAGCCACAAGAAGAACGCAGAGAGAAGAAAAAAAAAAAGGTGTGGGAAAGAGCGGGAGGCAGACAGCTGCAGTGCAGTCATGAACACCACCGAAGGACCCAGTTTCATAAACCTTAAAGAGCAACAGATCTCCCTTTACTTCACTTTTTTTTTTCCCTTCTTCTTCTACAATCACCATCCCTCCCCCCCTTTTTTTTTTCTTTTTTTATTTATTCGTTGTTGTTGTTTTTCTCTCCTTTTTTTTTTTAAACGTGGCACGATCCTCACGTTCAACTCACAGGGCGCAGAAACGATGCTGCGTCGCAGAGCCATTCCTCCTGCACTATGGATACATCCTTCATGTAGCGCTTTGTTGTGCGTACCATGTTGTTGAAGATCACTAGTGCTGGCTTCTTGCGTTGGGTAAACAAAACAGATGACGGGTGGAGATGCACCATCTGTTGCCCCACCACTGTCTGGTAGTGGCCAATCTTCGCGTTATAAAAGGCGCCGTTCAGGCAATAACCATAACACAATGAGCGACGAAGCAGCTCAAAGTCACGCAGCCTCATTGCACCTAACTCGTGCCCGTTTGGTGCTTCAGACTTATCTCCGCCATTCAGCAATTCAGCGTCAACGTCGCGCTGACGCTTCCGGTGTTCCATATTGCCATTGACATGCATGCGGACTGAATTTGGCACCAGCGCTTGAAGTAGCTCAGCATCGTCAGACTCGCATAAGATTGCTGTGAGTTGGGTCATAATATCCTCTGCCTTGAGCATCTGGCGCTGATTGACAGCGTTTGACTCACACCACCCCTTTCGTTGGTCCTTCTTTAGTCGCTTGTACGCGTGGTAGAAGGTCACTAGAGTGGCGTGGTCGCCTGCGGTTTTGGCGAAGGCAGCCCTGCACCTGTCAGCCCTCTCTTTCATCTCGTGGGAAGTGATAAAAAGGTTCTCCGTGCTCGTCAAGGCAATGGCAATCGTGGCGTCACGCTCGACGCCTAGCGCCTTTCCTGCCAGGAGCACCATGGCGGCCATCGGCTCAATGGGAAAATCCGTAAGACGCGCCCCCAGTGGTGTAATGCGACCTTCACGGTCAAGTGCGCCAAGTAGCATCAGTGTCTCCTCCGATTTCGTCAGAGCACGTGGATTTGGGGCGTCCATAAACTCAAAGTCCATGATGCGGTTAATGTGCAGACGCTTCATTTGCAACACCACACTAATCAGCGAGCTACGCTGAATCTCTGGCACAGTGTTCTCCACCAGAGACTCAAAGGCATGTGCTGTGTAGAGGCGAAAGCACTTTCCCGCTGTTGTACGACCCGCACGTCCTGTGCGCTGCATCGCCTGCGCTTTACTAACATCCACTTCTGACAGTACCTCCATCCCCGTCTTACTGTTAAAATGCTTCGCCTTCACCACCCCACTGTCCACCACGTACTTGATGCCCTCCACAGTGATAGACGTCTCGGCAATGTTTGTTGCGAGAATGACCTTTCGTACACCAGACGAAACGGGTTCGAATACCATCAACTGTTGCTCATACGGCATGGCGGAGTAGAGTGTCAAGACAACAAAGTCACGGACATGGTGCGGCAAAAGCTTCATTCGTTGCTCCAGAATGCGCTTAGCATCCTCAATTTCCTCCTGTCCAGTGAGAAAGCACAAGACATCTCCCGGATCCTCCTTCTCATGAATCTGAAAAATTGTGCTCACAGCGGCCTCAACATAGTCTGCTTGTGGCTCTACCGTGTGGAAAACTGTGACAGGGTATGTGCGACCATGCACCACACCAATTGGTGCATTCCACCAAAACTTAGAGAAATGTTCTGCGTTGAGTGTAGCAGACATGACGACAATGGCCAACGTTTTTTTCCTGCGCCGAACAATATCCTTCAACAGGCCGAAGAGAACATCACCGTGTAGGGTTCGCTCGTGAGCTTCGTCAAGAATTAAACATCGATACTTCTCGAGGTCCGGATCAGTCTGGATCTCACGTAGTAGAATGCCGTCTGTCATGTACTTTAATCGTGTCTGATTACTGCATGTGTCATCAAATCGTACGGCGTACGCCACTTCCCTCCCAACATCTCCCCCGCGTTGCTGTGCGACATGACGGGCGATGCTGACGGCCGCCACACGACGGGGTTGCGTGCATCCCACGATGCCACGCAGCTCTGGTGGCTCCCTCGACACAATATCGTCCCATACATACTGCGGTATCTGTGTTGTCTTGCCAGATCCGGTTTCACCAACAATGACTACCACATTGTGCCGTCGAATCATGGAGACAATGGCACCACGTGCCTCGGCCACTGGAAGATGCACAATGGGCTGCTGGTGTTCCGCCATGCGACCTGACGAAGAATAAAGGAGAGAACACCCCCTTCTCCTCCAGCCCTCACCCTCTTAACACCCCACCCCCGCCCCGCCCCACACACACGGGTAAAAACAAAGATGAAAACAACAACGGAAAACAAAAAAAAAAAGAAAGGGGGGGGTTTGGGTGGGTGTGGGGAGATCAAATTTCAATGCCAGCTTGTTTATTGATGCGAGGGAATTACAAGCAGTAAAGTATGAAATCAAGTCGTAATCTGCATAATTCTTTCATCATAACCAAGAGTCGTATACAGATGTACATCATACGCAGACCACTTCTGATAGAGGTGGGTAAGCCAATGATTACTATCAACCCATTTCATTGCGCAAGGAATAGGGGAGTTGGTCTCTTCTCCCAAGGTATGGAGGAGACGGGTCGTCGTCGTTCTTGGGCAAAGCACAGGAGGCAAGAACGAAACAAAACAAAAAAAATGCTGAACAAAAATAATATGATTTTCTTTTTTCTTTTTTTTTTTGTAAAGGGCCCCTAAATGTGCTTTTTTTTTTTTACGATTTGCAATGATAGGGCTCTCCTCCTCCGCACACCAGCCACACACATCACCGTAGAGCATACACACGCACACATATATACATATATATATATATATTTCCACCAAGTGACTCAGTGGAAGAAAATCCCGTCCCCGCTCGTGATGGTTCCGCTGTGGGAAGTTTGGGGGTGTTATTCCCGCAGTGCCGTTGCGGAGCCGCCAACAGCCAACTGCCAACTGCCAAGCATCGCTTTCATCTGTCGCAGATGAGAGAAATACCGGCGCTGCCTGCGAAGGAGGAAAAAGTAACATTAAACCAACAATCTATAAACAAAGAGGGGCGATGCCTGCCAGGTGCCCCCCCAGGAACACGGCGGTAGTATATTTTCGAGCAGAAGTAAAGTACCCCAGAAACAAAGCGAAAAAAAAAAATTCACCAAGACAATAGGAGACAGACTCTTCCGCGACACCTAAACCCCTCGATTGTAGTGTGTCGTGTGCTTGTAGAGTACCTCCAAATTGTCTTCATTCACACTCAGCAAGGTGCTTCTCAAAACGTCCGTGAACGGCACTGTACAATGCAGCGTGAACCCCAGCGTACGTTTTCTGACCTTTTTATTCTTGTCAGCATTCTCTAGACGCCAGACTGTTGTGGGAAGTCTTAACATGCTATACTGGATCGAGCCGCCGCCACCCCCACCAGAAGTAATGATATCTGTTCCATTAAAACGATGCACCTCCAAAATATGATCATCACCGTTGAGGTATACATGAACCTTGTTGTCGGCGAGAAAACGCAGCATACGCTTGCGAAGCAGTTGATTTGCCTTGCTCAGGCCATGGAAGCCTCCTGCAAGGAGTGCCTCATGGTTAAGCACCAGCTTCCAACGATGTTGCCTTTGATTTCTGTTTCTCGCAGAGTTGAAAAACTCATATCCATTCCGCACTTGATTTCCAAATTTTTTAACCTCATAACTACTCATAACAAAAAAGTCCAGCAATTCAGCATTGCGGAACGATGATGATGACGACTGTCGAGTGCCATTACCCTTCCCCCTCTCGTCCACAAAAGCATTCATCGACCAATTGGTCTCCCCCTCGTATCGTTGGATCAGAGGAATGTTAGCACCGAAAAATGAGTCCGGGAAGTACCACCGTGCGTTTTGTACCCCGTATTGCACCTGAGCAGAGATGTTTCCGGCCACGTCATGATTACCCACGGAAATCAGAAACGGTACCCGGTGGAAAACTTTGTCCGAAAACGGAATTTCAAATGTATCCACCCATGCTTGATCCGAAGAAGAACGCACACCAACTGGATAAAAATTGTCTCCCGCAAGAGCAATGAATTTCACCCAATACTGCTGAAGCACGCGCTTCAGTTGTTCGATCACAAGTTTTTGACCCCTTGAGGGTTCTCCCCAGTCACCAACGGCGGCGAAGCAGATGGGCGGGACAGAGGCAGCGCCGTTCAAGTCGTTATTCATGGAGGCAAGAATGTCGAAGCGAACCAGACACGTGGAAGGTCGCAGCCCATTCATATGAAAGCCCCACTTGTCCGTTTCATGTGGTTGGTAAACCTGGCAGGAGATTGAAGGTTCAGGCAAACTCACTTCAAACACCTCCGCTGCGGCATTAGACGAGGATTTTCCTTCATTCCTGCGTGACATGTACTGCATGTGCGCGCTCACATTCTTTGAGGAAACAAAACTGCAGGTCAGGCACTTCACACTGTACAAATTAAAAAGCGGCATCAACTCTATCTCAACCACCAAACGAGACTTGTTCATTCCATTCGGACAGGAAAATGCAAAGCTCTCGAAGCGTGGATGCACGGTGCATCCATCTGGTGCGCGCGCAATGCGTCCCCATGACCCACTGAGCCAAAAGGGTGCCTTTAATGCTGTTACTGCATCCATTGAAAGGCAATCATTCGTCTGCTGACAACTCCACTCGGACAAATCCCCAGGGCCGACCACCGGAGTGCTGGTGTGATAGTAAAGCCAGGTGGTGAAGAGTAAAAAGAAATTGAGACCAATCAAGCAAAAGACTACTTTGGACTCCCACGAGAGCTTCCATTCTCGCGAAACACGATCATTCTCTTCACATTTCACACCATATGCGTTATTCTCACGGCGCTGATGGTTGTCCATTGTTCCTGTGTATATATGTAGAGCAAAGGACAAGAAATAGAAACGTTGAAGAGATCATAAGACATGAACTATAGATCAGGAAGAACAGAACACACACACACACACACACACAGAGACAGACAGACAGAGAAAGAGAGATAGAGAAAAGGAACTGCATCGCATCATGCTGCTGCTGCTGCTGCTTTAAATCAATTTGTACAGGCCACAATTGCGGTACAAATGGCATGACGAAGCGGTGTTAGTGATAGTCAAGGAAGACAACCATGTGAAGAGTGCGTGCTAACTGCAGAGTGAAACAACGTCTCCGCCAAACTGAAGCTCCTTCGGTGCATTTCCAAGAAAATGCTGAAACTGGTACGCGGTATAAATGTAGAAGGGTATGTCGATCGGCTGGAGTCGCACCCATTCCGCTCTTGCGGCATCACCCAACGGTGTCTTTGCCTTGAGAGCCGTTGAAAGCAGCTGATGCCCCGGGTAGGTTGCTTCCGCCCACTGCTCTGCCAAGGCAAGCGAGAGCGTGATTGGAATTGTTCGACCCCGCATCAGACGTGGAATGCGGTCATGGAACATCCGCCACATTACGTAGAGCGGTGGCATGATGATGCAGGTTGGTGCCAGATATAATTGATACTTCATAAACCGGTAGGCTGTCCAAAATTGCATCTCCTCCTTCGTACTGGGCAGCTCATCATCGACGCATATGCGGCGACAGTTATCCATCAGAATTTTAATGTTTCGCGTCTTTTCACGCGTATGCCTCTCGCTAGGGATCGGGAAGAGGGGAACGTGATACCGCAATCCCCCCGTCCCTTCCCAGCTCCGTGCCGTCGGGTCATACCGGCCAGGGCTGTCATCCTCCAATGCGGCCGCCTTGAAGGAGGTCTGCGCAGAACCTAAAACAACCTGCGCAAAGTCGGTGACAAATCCTGCTAGAGCGCTTGACAAATCAAACAGTGATGGTATGTTCTCGATACCAGTGTTATAATGTGACATCGGCACTAACGGAAGGCACTGATCCCCGCGCCTCCTTCCCTTCCCTTCCGGTTCCGTTCCCCGTTTGTCATGCGTGCATCGTACAGACACCCCGCAGAATCAGCAGAGTAAAGGAAGAAAATATTTTTTTTTTAAGCTCACACGTCTCCCCCACCCACACCACACACCTCTCCCTGTTTGTTACAACCTGAGCCAGCAAGAAAGACAACAACAACAACAACAACAACAACAACAAATCACGTGAAGAAACACAAAAAGGAAAAAAAAAAAAAAAAAAAAAAGGGAGCGGTTCTCGTTAAGAGGGGCGGGACGACCACATATCGAATTCGGGCCGCGCAGGAAGTCTCAACATCTCCATCGCCTTGTCATCTTCCTTCATCTTGCGCAGATACAATCGCTTGTTGCGGTGAATGCGAATGTACTCCTTTTTCTCCCGTTGCTCTGGTGCAGGTGCGCCCCTCTCCATGAGCCGTTTTTTAATTTCCTCAGCGTTTCGAAACCGAAGTCTTGTTTCATTCTCTTCTAGCGACGGTGGCATTGTCCTCAGTGTATCGTGTGGTCGGCTAAAGGCATACGCGCGGTCCATGCGATCGGCTGCCAGCTCGGCCACATGAATCATCTCATCGCGCTTTGCAGCACAGCGTATTTCCTCGCATATTTGGGCAGCACGCAGTATGATCCCAACAGCATCCGGATGCGAGTGAGAACACGCTTGTGCAAACTGAGAACAACCCTCTACATATTGTAGGAATGTGTCCTGATCCGGCTCCCGAAGTTCATCGAACGTGCTGATGTGACCCAGAAACCTCATTTCGCTAAAACACTCCAGAGCCTCGAGCAACAGCTTTGCCTTGTCGAATCCGCGGTTACCATCCTTCACCTTCCAACGAGACCGCATGATCCCAACAATAGCATTGAGCCTCTCTCGCGGAGGCAAATCGCTCAGCCTGTTAGTAGACAGTAGATAGACGTCGTTTTTCGAATCCTGCGCGTACTCTGCGAAGCACTCGGTGGCCTCCCGCTCGTGGCCCACCTCGTGCACCAACTCATAATTATTCCCTCCCGTCAACCACCAGTTTCTCGAAAACCGGAGACGGTCCTTTACCAAACTCTTGTGACGCGCAGTAGGATACTGATGCAGGTTGCGCAGTCCGGCCTTTTGCTCTGTAAGGGCCGTGCTGGGCGTGAGCTTCTGCAATTCCGCCCGCACCAGTGTTGAAGTTAATGCGCCAGGTCTCAGACGCTGCCACATCTCAGCGACCTGGTGGAGACAGAAAAGAACAAAAAGAAAAAGCTATAAACACAATGCATTACGTACACACCCCGCACCATTCACATAAGATGATAGACACACTGCAAGGCGCAAGAGGAGGAACACAATATCGGCAGCGAGAGAACATGACAACGAAATGATACACATCAGCATTACAAATTATATATATATATATATATATATATATATATATTCCTTTCACAGGGCACCATGCGTAACTTTTGTTCCCTCTTCTCGTATCTTCGCTTCGATAGAGAAAAGCAGCACCTCACCATTCAGTTTTGCCTTTTCTTACGATACGTGAAAGGGCCATTCGATCATGTGTCTTTTTCCGCATGGTTTTTTTCTTTTTTTCGTATGCTGCTGCATTTGCCCCTGGAGCTCCTTTGGACTTTGGGTGTATTTCTCGCTCCTTGTTTCGTGTCTCATGGAATCTCTTTTCGTCGTATCGCGTTCGTGACTGCCGCGGTCTCCCGTCAAATGTCGGGCCTCCTTCGAGCAACTGACTCTTGGGGCCATGAGAGCCACCGTCTCCACCATCATCATCACCATCACCATCAACGGCGTTGCCGGTGACACCGTCTGAGATGGCCGAATCCGAGTCGTCAGCGCCACGTTGAGCCTCGTAGCCGCGAACCTCCGCAGCATCCTGGGCATCGTCATACTCATCCTCGTACATCATCTCCGTCAACATGCGAATCTTTTCCCTCATCGCTTCGTCCACCTCAAACATGCCCACACCGCCGCTGTGGTCATCGGTATGAAGCGTGGCGTAAACTTCAGCACATGGGCTTGTCTCTTTCTGCTCGTGCTCATTTGACCCGTTGATTGCCTCATACAAGTCGCAACCAATAAACAAATTTAAATCCACCTCGCCAAACTCACCATCATAGTCGGCTGATGTGATGATATGTGTGGGCGAGGTGGCCGTCACAACTGGTTTCTCACCTGTTGTCTGAGCAGCCGAGACTTCGGCGGGTTTAGAGGAGGAAGTGGAGGAGGAGGCCGGTGGGACCCCTGTGAGCTCCGCGAGGAGGTGTGGGACGATGTTATCCATCGATGCATCAAAAATAAAATGCTCCACGTCATTGTTGTAGTAGCGTAGGGCCATCTTTATTCCATGCACATTAAAGTGCGGCATGACATCGAGCACAATGTTCACCAGCGGATCTTCAGATAATGCTAACGACGTCGCAGCAGACGGCGACTCCTCCTTGCCACCGTTTTGAGCGGTGGTAGTGGTAGTAGCAGCAGCATCGGCGGCCCGCCCTGTGCTTTCCTCAATAATACCCGCAACAGCATGAGTGATGCTCCGCTCTGACGCGCCAAGTTCCTCTGCTTCAATGGCACTGATGAACTTCTTCTCCATCAGTACGTCAATGTGAAGTCCCTGGTGGACCAGCTCCAGCAGAAGCAGTTCGAAGAAGCGGGAGCAAGCGGGGACAAGGCCATCGGCAAAGTCTTTACTGTCGGGAATCGGACCGCCCAAGCCCCGCAGCACCTTCCCAATTTCCAAATCATCAGGATCTGAGAGTGGGAGTTTGAGTTCGTCCAGAATCATTCCCAACGGGCGCCTGGCATTGGAAAGCAGTAAGGCAGGAATTCCACAAGTCCTGTGTGTGATGTGTGTGGTGAGTGCTTCGTAGCACGACACCACAACACGCTCTACGCAGTGGCAACGGTCGTGTCCAGTGGTAGTCTTGTATGTGCGGTACAACACAAGTATCGATGCGGCGTTCACCGCAGCATTTACCACGGCGGAGTTCGCCTTCGAAAGTTGCTCTCGAAGATTTGAAATCGTCGCACAGGTAAGCACAAAATGCTGAAGCACTGGTGAATGTAAATCCACTATAACCCGTAAGCACTGCAATACGCGTGACAGTGGGATATAATCGGCCAGAAAAGGGACACAGTGTAAAAGAGCCCACAAATGCTTCACGTGACGATACACCTGCTCAAAGAGCGGAATCACATCACCTGCAAGACGTTGGTGGCGGCCCCTTGAGAGCTCCCTCAAGCAGCGCACCGCTAGACGAAAAGTCGCATCGCACCAGGAGGCGGCAACTCCAGCTGCCGCACACAGATAACCGGGGTAAATAAGAATGAGCGATGTGATAGTCGCGGAGGCAATGGCGCCAGAATGACGCAGCATCATCAGCGATATGGGCAACAGCAGGGCTGGTGTGATGACTTCTCCCACCCGCCTCGCCACGTCAGTGACGCTGACACTAACGCGCAAAGCAACAGATGTGCTGCTAGCCAGGCGAACTACCAACCTGATTAGGGCGAGTTCATCACGCCGTCGATGTGGAGGGCGTGAGACGGAGCTGTGCACGGTGTCCACAACAGCAACGAGATTGCAAATAGCGAGTGGCAAATTCCTGTGGTTTGTCACCACCGTCCAAAATGTGTGATCATCAGACTCCGCGATGAGAGCAACATCGTGCCACGTCTTCTCCGAGACATCAGTACTTTGGAGAAACGAACTGCAGATGATGTCGTCAGGGTCGTGAAATGCATCTTGGAGTGTTTGTGACATGCGAAATCTCTCCAAGCAACACGGGTGAGAAGGAAAAACAACAACAAAAAAAGAGAGACGAATATCCAACGGCCCCTTATTTCTCCTCAATGCCGTGCAGACCACACACACACACACACACACACACACACACACAGGTATAGATGTACAGACACACAAAGAGATGGTGAGCGAAAAGAAAACTGTGCGCAGATGGGTAGTACAACTCGCCACGAGAAGCATCTCTGCCTATCCGTCAAGAGTGCGGAAAAAATCGTCCAAATCCTTCAATGTGGTCACCTCAGACAACCTCTCAGTTCCTCTTGACATCCCGCTGCATAAATGCTCCTCAACTGAGATATCACTCCTCGGACATGAAATTTCTGGCACCCACGTGAACATCCCGGGGAATTCGTGCCAGATCAACTTCTTTATGTGACATGTGACCTTATCCACAAACAACAGCAGCGTTAAATAACTTATGTCAGAAAAGGCGTGGAGCTCCAGCAGCGACACCGCATTCTCCGGCGAGTGAGGCACCATGCTTCCAGTCCACCCGTCACTCCAAAGGTGAATGAACATGCGCGGAGGGCATGCGGAGTCTCCAGCGACCGCCAGATCCCCCAGCCAAAGAGCCTGAAAAAAAATGGGAGCAGAGGGACATATGTAGCGCTGCAACCGACTGGCAAGCATCGAAAAGAAATCCGGTGGGCAGCCACGCAGCCCCAATACGCGCGAAAAAACATAACTCCGCGGTTCAGTTTTCGTCTCGCCCCACGCAGCTGCGAGACGACGCACACAGTTAACCACCTCGATTGGGCACTCGGTTTGTATTAGGCTAGGCACCACAAACTCCACCAATGCCGCCTGCTCCCTCGCCGCGGAGAGTGTTCCTGACGTGCTCGCCCGCCCATCCAATGACTCCATGTTTGCTCCACAATCCAAGGAACCAACAGAAGACACAAAAGTGCCAGACATACGGTCTATCCCAGTCTGCGGTGATAGTGATGGAATGTCTGCCGCAGATTCTACCATCAACGAGTCGCGACGACGTCTAATAAAGGCAGTGTCTGAAAGCAGAAGCAATTTCACAAAATTCTCAGTAGCCTCAGATGGCGAACGGTCAAGATTAAGACTGGGAGCGAGTTTGCACACCAATGAGTATGGAAACACACCACGCAGGGCATCGCGGTTTGGATCACACCGACCACATTCTTCAAGGTTAACATTTGCAAGAAGCCTGCCATGCTGCGCAGAGAACTCTCTAGCGAACCTCGAATATACGAAAATAGCCGATTGAGCACGCTCAACAAGCTGTGGGTGAAGACAGATGCACATGCCACGCACCGGGAGACATTGAGGTCGATGATCAAACAAGAAAATCTCACCGGCACGCCGTAGTTGCTGCAGTATTGATTTCAATTGTCTTTTACAGGGCAATCCTGAAGCGTACATAAGCCCCCAGAGAGTACTGAAGTAGACAAATACAATCTTACGATCTGCCTTGACGCGAATAATAAGACGCACCACCTTTGCGTTGACATCATCAAGCGCACAATCCACCACAGGCACAGAGAATAGGTTTATGCGACAACCTCCATTCTCAACATCATCCACCACCCTGTCTGTCTCAGAACAAACCTCACCAACAACAGAACTACGATGACTGAGTTCAACAGAAGAGTGTGTAGAGAGTCGATTGTGACACATAGCCACGCTGGACATTGGCTCACAGCCGCTCAAAGAACGACGCGCCGTCGCCCGCTTGAGCATCACATCGCAGACGAAACTCCAGAATGCAGTCAACGTGCATGGACCACCACGATTTTCAGAGACACAAGTACCATCCACAACACTCACAGCAAAAACAGAGTGCAACGATAACGGAGAAGATAACAGCTTCAGATAATTGCTGCAAATAGAGCGTAACTCTAGTAGAACACGCTCCACACAGGAACGAGACGGATCCGATAATAAATCCATGTGAGTGCCCACCAGCAGAATACCGGGTTGGTGGCCACCAAGAGAGAGCCGAGCAGTAACCATTGCAAGCAGACCACACAGAAGCCCTCGATCCTTTGGGTGCACAATGACAGATGAAGCCTCATCCCTATTTTCCCGGCTGTTCCCTATAAGCGAGAAAAATCTCCTCTTGTGCAGGGAACCCTGCTTGATGCTCGTTAGTGCAAAGGCAATAATGACCGTGTCGCTGCACGGCAAGAACAGGCGACACGCTCCACCTCGAGCCGGCAGCGGGCCAGTGTCGATGACGCCGAAACGCAAGCACTCCTTTCGCCTCGACATGGACCGACGGTACACATACGTGGTTAACGAGCCGGAGTACGCCGATTGGTGTTCCGACGAGCAACGGAGCCGAGATGCAACCCCAGCGACGGCTGTTGCAAGAGACGTGCGACCACTGCCAGAATCCCCAAGCACGGTCACACACGCGTCGATTGCCAACCACTTGTTGCTCTCCCAACCATCACTTCTTGCCTCACACACAGAACTCACTGATGGCGCTTCATCCACTCGCAACACCCTGAGCAGTGAGCTGGCTGGTCGCACACTCGCAAGGGACGGATCGCTTGAGCTCTTCTCACTCTGTGGGCCCGGTAGGTCAGCACTGAGAGCCAATGACGACGACAAGGCACGTGAGGAGCTTTTGTCATTGCATCCCAGGTGTTCCATAGACTATAACAACAGCAGTAGCAAGACTTTGGAATTGACCCTTGTACCCTGCCACGCCACACAACACGTGAGTAGACAAAGATCAATGCAGCAGTGGTAACGATGATGGTGAAAAGGGGAAACGAGAAAATCAAGGCAGAAAAGTAAAATAGTCACGGGAAGCGCAGCAGGAGCCAAGAAATCGCGCACTGCCTCCAGCACCTCACAGACACACACAAACACACCCAGACACATTTGTTACACACACACACACAAAAATTAAAAAAAGAAGTATCTCAACTCGGCGCGCATCGCACAACCGTAGCAACAGCGGCAAGAATTAGACAAAACAGCCCAGAAAACTTGATACCCGCATTGGACCGACCCCGACCCCACGCAAGATATTATGACGCTCAATGAAGGATCCCCTGCCCCTCTGCAAAAGCACAAAGATCCACAATGGGGGGAAACACCCTCGCTTCACAAACACAAACGGCTCAACCCTTCAATGAGGACTTCGCATGCGTTGACCTGAAGTACTCGACAAAGTCGTCCATGGCGCTTGGCCACGCATCACTCACGTCATACGTGTCGTAGCACTCCAACGAGGCAAATTCCAGCAGCTGTTCCCATAGGTCCTTGCTTACGGCCTTGCGACGAAAGAGATCCTCCGTCGTGCAAAAGGCGATCCAATGCTCAAGGTGTTTGAACACCTTGTATTCGGGGAACAGCATCCGCCAGAGCTCCACCGCACAATCCACGCTTATCCCCACCTCGCCCACGCCCTTCTCCCTCGTCTCGAGCGACTGCACCCACACGAAAATAAAGCGGTAAAACTGCTTGAATTGCTTCGTGTCCTCATGCAGCGCGCGGTCAACCTTTTCTAGATGGCCGCGGAGGGCTAAAAGAAGCGGTTTAAACTCTGGTTTCGAGGCCTTCGGCGTTGTTTTGGTTTTGGACGCAGCAAGAGAACCCTTGGGAACTTCCAGAGCCTGCATACCCTCCATAAATTCGCCTTTTGTGATGCTCAGTGGGGTCTTGCACGACCAACTCCACGCGAGGCGGTATATTGACATGTCGTCCAGCGAAAACCCAACCATCTCCGCAAGGGTGCCCAGCTGCTCCAGACCCAAAACGTCGCCGCACGCACCACTGCTTCCACTCCCCCCGCCCAAGACACACTGGTATAGAGCCTCCAACACACCCTTCGTATTCTTCATCTTGGGTCCTCGCAGGATTTCTCTCCTCCGCAGCCACAAACTCCGACGCAAAGAAGAGGGGGTGAAGGGCATAAAAAATATGAGAACAGAAATAGCACAACAGGTGGCGGCCAAAGTTCGGCATACCTCACACTCCCATCCCAGCAGTGATGCCACACACACACACACACAGACTTTGCCTTGAAGGACGGCGTCCACTTTCTCTTTGTCACTCGGCACACAGAGCAGGCGCGTTCACACAAGCACGCCCCC
>JASANX010000948.1:0-26798 GCA_030849745.1 Trypanosoma scelopori | reverse complement strand
AAAACCCCCCCCCCCCCCCCCCCCCCCCACGCAACACAGGCAATAAGCGTAGGACCCACACCGACACGCCCAGCAGCGGGCACTGATTCACTTCTCCCGTCTCTCACCGATTCAATACATACATCATCCTTGCGGGATCCGTGCGGCTCACGCAGTTACACACTGTGTGAATGTTGCAGCGCCGCTCACCCGTCCTAACCCACTTCCCCCCCTTCTTCTGCTTCACCGGAAAGCTCACATCGCGGCTGTGGATCAGCTTGAGATCGCCTCTCCGGCGCTTCAACTTGCCCTTCTTCGTCAGCGTCCTCGGACGGTCAGTCTTGGAAAGCTTGCGTTTCTGCCTTGGCAACTTGCGCGTCCGCTTCCCCATCCTTCCTCCCTACCACCGTGTCAGTATGTTGACGCAGCTCAAACACTACCCCCGTCCGCACAACACGTCGAGAAGAGAAAGAAGAGAAGCAGGCGTGATGAGCAGGAAAGGGTGACACAAGCAACCCTGCTCCCGCAGGCACTTGGGCAAAAGCAGAGACATGTGCACTCACGAATTCCGACAAAGTACCGCCGCCCGTATGGCGAAAATGAATGATAAGGAAAGGCGACACATGACGTGTCTGAAGCCATGTGAATGTGGTCAACGTGCTCTCCCGTTTTGTTTTGTTTTGTTGGGTCGGATTCGAGAGCCGTTGTGGGAAGCGCTTCGACCTGACACCGATGATGGAGGTGAGCACCTGGGCGGTTGTACAACAGAAAAGGGTGTCAGGCGAATAAAAATATATACAAATCATCAAAAAAGATAGACGAAAAGGGACACGCAGAATACGCAAGAATCATCAAGGGTGAGGGAAAAAGAGTAGGCGTGAACAAAAAAAAAAAAGGGGCAAGAGATATAATAGAGAGGTAGCTGAAAAACCGACAATAGAGTGCAGCATAAACGTTTAATGCAGATGCACTCGCTAAGCCCAAGGCGACCGGGCCTATTTGCTCTTCGAGGTGTGAGAGGGACGATTGTACAACAGTAGACAAGGGCAAGTGAAATGGTTAATATCCCCAGCTTCGTGATGAAAAGAAAGAAAAACGGAAGTGACAGAAAAAAAGACATTCTACACTCTGAAACCATTTTATCTCAAAACGACAGCATATATTTACCACAATCTGAGCGAGGGAGTGGCATTACAACATTTCCTTCGCACGCTTTCAGAAAAGAAGAAGAAAGTTCGTTTTCATTGACAAAAAAGGGCAGGGTGTGTGTATTAAAGGGCAGGGCAAATATGTGATATCATTGAGTGAAAATAGATTTTGAAGCCAATATCGCTTCACGGTTGAAATGATTCGACCAGGAGAGCCGCACAGCACTTTTTGTTTCCCCCGTCATCATGCTACACTAGCATCCCCAGTACCTTCTCAGGGAGAATCCTACTCATCTGGAGCGCTCATCTTTTTCTTCGTCTGCTTGTCCTTCGAAGCACCACCATTGAGGTTAATGTCATCGCACATGCGGGCAGACGGAATAAGGAGGATGGTCAGAGGGATTTGCAGCAATGGAACCAAAAACCCGCCAATGATGAGAATCATCATCACGTTTGAGAAGTCGCACGGAACTCTCGTCCTTACAGGCAGTGCGTACTCCATGACCAGGGAGCCAATGGTGGAGGCCATAGACTGACCAAGGTTGCTGGAAGCGGCCAGGATGGCGTACACCGTGCTCTCACTCCCACGGGGACACAGTCGCGACAGCAACACGATCATGGGCATCCAGTTCAGCATCGCAATCACCTCTGCAACGACGGCATTCCCCACAATGTACACGACCTTGTCGCTGACATAGGGGATGTTCCAGCGCATCACAATAATGAGGTCGAATACGTTTGTCAAAACGCCGAGCAGAGTGGTGATGATGAAGGTTAGCCGGTAGGTCCGCTTAGAGAAGATGTAGTTAAACATTGCGATGCCCGCAATGGACATGAAGCTGGAAACGATGCCTGCTATTGTCTGATAGAAGAACAGGCTGAAGTTGGGGCCACCTGGAAGGCAGTCAGGCCCAGCCCTGTAGAAACCAGAAATGGCTCCTGGGAACCGTAGACCCGAGGCCATCTGCAGATAGCCATACAAATTGGCCTTCGCAATGATCAGCGGTAGAGCGTAGAAGTTGAAAGTGCAGTGAATAGAGGAAACCAAAATGGCTGCAATGAGAAGTTGCGTTGTTGTTCCAAAAAATGGAACAGATAGCCACGGCGAGAACACAGCAGGCCATCAGTCCACTGTATGCCATCACACGCGGGTTGCGGAAAAACACCTCCTCATTAATCTCAAAGACCCCACAGCAGCACTGCCGCGGCTCCTGGAATACGAGCTCCCCCACTTCACCCGTTGGTGAGCCAGACGCCGCGTTGGCGTCGTATCCCAGCATGTCGGGTTCCGCGGTGGCAGATGGTGCAATCTGATTGCCGAGATTCTCCTCTTGGCGTCCGCCGTCCTCTGGCATCGCCAGCAGTGCTGACCGGGCCTTCAGGGATTCCTCTTGAAGAACACGGGCATCCTCATAGCGCTCCTCACGGTTGGTATGCTCACCAAAGAAGTTAAAAATGAAGAAGACGCACGTCGCCAACTGCAGCGCGGTGGCAAGGAATGCGGAAATTTGGGGCATTCCGGCATCGCCCAAGGGACCAACCACGCTAACGGAGATAAGTGAGCCGGCTATAATGAACCACCAAATCCAGCTTACGAGGGCAGGGCCGGGACCAGGGACGCGGCGCATCATGCGGCTGTAGTGGCCCTCTGTTAGGATGTCCACGTTGGCCTTAGTGAAGCAGTTCAGGAATACCAATCCCGCGGCCACCTGCGCACTCGACTCGGCAGCGGGAAGAAGGCCGTAGCCGAGGGAAAGAGTGGACCCGACAACACAAGAAGCAAACATGTACCATCGCTTGGTGTACCCAAAGAAGGCGATAGTGTCACTTAACACAGCTGTGAGCGGCTTGATTGACCAACCCATTCCAGAAAGGTTCTCCATCCGCTGATACACCGTGCCGTCCACGCCAAAGCGATCCATGTACATTGCGAGCTGCGAAATGCGAACCAGGTAATCAGAGAGACCTTTGCAGAGGAAGTAGGACAAGCCGAGAGACACAACAGCCTTTGGCCCGTAGCCCTCTGTAGCAGCCCCAAACAAGGGAATGTAGCGAAGACATGGGGCCTTCGCAAAGAGGGCCTGGGCATCGGGGTGGACATAAACCTTTTCGCGCGTCTCTTCGGCGTGCAGCGAGTGAGGTTCGTTGTCGTCATTCATTTGGTCCGATTTGTTCGTCATATTCCCAAGCGAAATAGCTGTCTGTCTTGGCTGCATATTTTGTATCTACCCCTTAGCTTATCATTGAGAAAATGGCAGTGACAGCAGTCAAGTGAGAAACAAGGGCATGGAAAAGGAAATACTGGAAAGTGACGGGTGGCCTAGCGCTGTGAACAGCTCGTGAAAGAAATATGACCACAGCAACGTCACACCGGGAACTCGCTTCGTGCAAAGTAGTGCAACCCAGAGAAATACCTGGGTTGCTCTGCTTTGCTTCAGAGCCCGCCGCAAACCCACTCCACATACTACGAGGACGCCATATACTCAAGCAGCTCCATTGCAATATCCAAATGCCCCAGACCCTCCATCAGGCGAAAACACCTGGCTTGCTGCTCCGGTGTCATGCCGTTTCGCTGTCGCCACAGGTTTTCTAGCAACGTTACAAGGGCGTCACGGTACCGCCCTCCAATCCCGATACGCTGAATGGCCCCGATGGTGTTCAACGCCTCGTCAATGCTCATATCACCACCATGGCTACTGACTGCATCGCATAATGGCCCAAAGTGGTACGAGTCCACAGCAGACGCACTGCAGTTGTTTGCAATGACGGCAAAAACATGAGATAGGGTAGCCGTAGGTTCACGTCCCAAATGACGCGGCTGTATGCGCTCGGTCAAGTAGAGAACACGCTCCCTGGGGCATGTCGCCCACGTCTGGAGTAGCACCTCCACCGGGTTCTCACCAGAACCCAGGTCGGGCTGCAGGGGAATCATCGGGTGCTCGCGAACACCAGCGAAAAGCAGCGCGTTCATAACGAATGGGCCATCGCAAGGGTCAACGTCACAGCGCAGCCGCTCTGTCAGCACCTCAACCGTCCGAATCACTTTACCCCTCCAGGACTGGCGAAGCTCCACTGGCACCAAATCCAGTGGAACGCCCCCAATGCCATACAACATCTTGCAGCGCTGCCTCACCGAAAGCTGAGCGATGCTCCTCCGGACCATCCGGGCCGTCATCAGACGGTACTTGTAGTGCGTGATGCCTAGGCAAGTCAACGCGTGGCCAACATCGACAAGCCACCCCGGCGCCAGCGAATGATTTGGCGAAGAGCTAAAGTCAAGCGGATTAGTAGGGCGCAGGGCGTGCAGAAAAACACCATCGAGGAGGGCGCCCTCATTGGGCGGTGGTTGCCGCAGCATGGCCAGGCCCATTGTGAGCTGACGCACAGCCTCCGTATTGCACTTCTTAAAATCTACCAGAGTGGAAAAGAATTTTTGGTGGATGTGTCGGTGCTGAAGAACCCCCAAGCTGTAGATGACCTGCGCAAACTGCTGACCTGTAACCAGTGCGTGGGTGGAAAACAGCACCTCGCAGCACAAGTTGCACAGTTCGGCATCATACAACCCAAATTCCGCCTGACAGCTTAGGCAGATACCCGCATCAAGCTTCGATAACTGCATGTCGCGCAACGCCGTGAGAATGCTTCTAGAATGGGGACACCTCTGCACCTTCGCCTCCATCTGCACCTTGCTTTTAATGGGCAGCAAGCCCATCATATCAGCTCCAACGGAAGTGAATTTGAAGCCGTCGCCATAGACGGCATTTGTCCCGCGAAGAAGGGAGATGAGGGTGGAAGTGTGTGGTCGTACCTGTCGTTGTTGCCATTTGTGGATCGTGTTGTGAAGCGATGGTGTCACAAGGGACATCAACGGCGAATTAAATTTGCACTTGGTCTCATCATCTTTGTTCGTATCAAGGTGGTGTGGATTCGATAGCAACACCAAGGAGCGAAGAACCGTCGCAGACTCGTTTACATCTCCATGGTTACCATCAACATAGGCTTTGGCCAGTTTTTCCGCGCACTCTAAGGCCTCATATGCGGGGTCCGTGTCCACGCGCCCAAGGAGCGTAGCGCAACTTCGCAAAAAAAGCGGAATGTAAGGCATGTTTCGCTGCTGCACATGGGCAACATCATGATTTCGGCGAATTACCTGAATTGCCTCCTGGACGAGATGCGCTGGATTTCCATCACGTCGTATCATACGCACCTGCAAGGTGCTCAATTCCTCACACAATGCCCTGAACACACTGCTCATCTCCTTGCGCTGCAGTCCATTGTCGTTTAAATATAAATAGCCGGCCGTATTCGTGAGCAGAGGAACATGAAGAGTCCCACCCGCACCAACGAAAGCAGAACCCAAAAGAAAAAAATAACAGGAATAAATCAAAGAAAAACAAAAGGAAGGCAGATTAAAATTAGGCAAACACCAGGCACGCCGTAACGATTGAAGTAGAGCACACACACACACACGTATGTATATACTGTACCTGAAGCCAGCTGAACAGAGAAAAGTAAACCAGCAATTGATTTGCACGATGAAGGCGTATGTAGATATCATACCACTCCATTTATTGCTTTCCACACGTTAGCCGTCAACGTGATACATTGAGGCATTTCTGTAATGCATGGGCGATGACAAACCACCTCCAGAAGCAGTGGGCCCTCTATCACTCGGATTTTGCTCAAAGGAATTGCGCGATATAGTGTTGTATTCATTGCTGGCTTCTAACACGTTGCTTTGAGGGCTCATGCCTGTCTCTGGTCCTCGGAAATGGCTCTCTGTAACGCTGGAAGTGCCGTAGAGACCAAAGACGTCATTTATCAGATCACGTCCTATCACAGAGCTGTACTCTGTGCCCGTCACTGGGCGCAGGGCAGAAGTTGTCGTGGTCTTATCCCTACTTGACACACTGGACTCATCGCTCGTTTCTCGAAGGCGAGAGAGTAGACTAGGGCGCTGCACTGGAACTGCACGACTCAAGCCCACTGGTTTGAGTTGTGCAAGCTCTGTGCTCCCTTTATCCTCCTCCTCCTCCTCCTCCACCTGCTCTGTGTTTGCTGTTGTTGGCGTACGTTTTATCTGGTGTATGGATCTGTGGCCAAAAAAAGGGTAGCCGTTTTCATCAGTGGAAGATGATTTATTTCTCTCTTCCTCTTCATTCGACTCTGATGAAGCCATAACGCCGAAGCTCGGCTTCCTTTCATCTGTTGAGTTCTTTTGGTCGAGGGGGGTTATAAATGAGCCAAAATAGGATGACATCTTGGTGCAAGACGCGTTCGGCGACGCAGAAACACCGCCAGCTGCATCGAGCGGCATTGTACACATTCCAGACGCCGAGTGCTTGTCTGATGTCTTGGGGCGTGCCGAGGAACTATTTGAGGTATTGTGCAATTTATCCTTAGAAATGGTCGCATGTTTCTGTATGACAGCCGTCCCATCCTCTGCGTTGCATGGGCATCCATCTGAGGCGAGTACGCTAGTGTCAATCTTCGATGCACTAGTGTGATGCCGCTTCTCTTTCCGGGACTTCTCTTGGTTTCGAAGACCTCGTCTCTTTTTTGTCTTCATCTTATACTCTACGGAAGAGGATGATGATGATGATGGCGATGACCATGATGAATCTGTAAAGGAAGAATCAGAGGATGGAAGTCGGTGACGATGCCTGCTCTTCCTCCGCCGTGGCTTTGCTGGTTGTCTCGGAGATTCAGAACTCCTGACACCGCGCTCCCTCCGTAGCGCGGATGAGGCCGCGGTGATCTCCCTACTGGCAACCAGGAGCTGCTCCAGCAGCTGTATTGTCTTCGGTGGCATAACAACAGGTTGCTGCGTACTGCAACCGGTATTTTTGCTCCCACCATCCCCAAGCGAATGAGGCGCTGCAGCACGCAGTTCATCGGTGCGAGCATGAGCAACACAATTGGTTTCTACATCTGGAGCAGCACTGGGATGAGGTAGCGGCAGCGGCGCGTGCGAAGACTCCACGATGTGGTAAACCATTAGGCGCAGACGCATCACCTCATCACTGAGTGTCTCCACCTCACGCTGCAGTACACGCATGAGTAATGATGATGATGCACCATGACCATCCTCCTTTCTCATGACTTATGACCGACGTGGCAGCCAAACAAGAAGAAGAAAAAAAGAAAAAGCAACAACAAGAGAAGGAAGAAAGCACTTTGGAAATTTGACAACACATCATTTCGGCGAGCGCATTCGTCAACCTCCCCCCCAAATGTGTGCTAAATGAGCGGGATGCGATAACATACGAAAAAGTTACACGATTACAAACCAAATCACCACCCAATTATGCATCCACAACAACAACAACAAAAAAAAGAGCACCGTCACTCTGCCGCATCCGATTCAGCATCGAGTGAATGCTCGTCGTCCACGTTTGAGACCGCCGCGATATGATAATCTTCCATGCGGCAAACGCTAAACTCTCTCAAGACGCATGTGGCGTAGGAGCCAGGGGGGAGCGAAAACTCGACAACAATCGCCTCACACGACGATGATGGGCCTCCGTTGGGCAACAGACCCGTTCCCTCGCCTTGTGAAGCGATGACTGTCGAGTTTTCACCCAAAAGCTCCAAGTCTGTGGGAATGACAGGCGCATGTGACCCGGCGGTGGGCACTAGACGCATTTTAAACCCTTTGGGCTGCACCACCAGTGAACGATATGCACCGTGAAAATGAAATACCTTCGTGAGGGCATTGTCAGGTCTCATAAGGCCCTCCGCTTCCATCGAAGCAAGAGCTGCAACATACGCGCTACGGCTGCAGTCAGGTATATCGGGGTACTGCAGCTGTTCGTCAGGTCCCGGTACTGTGAGGAGGATGTCTGTAAGTCGAAATAATCCACTTTCCACATCCTCCATCGTGAGCCGCACCACCTCCGGCAGGCCTTCGGCTTTGGGTGAGCCCATATCCTCCCTGTTATTGCCATTCTCCTTTTCATCGTTTGAGCAGGCTCCACACTGTCGCACGCACGCATAGTGAGATTTTAGCACCAAGTCGCCGACAATGGGCTCTCGATGCAGTGCCAACCTCTTGGAGGCCATCAGATTCCATACCAAACTCTGTACTGCGTGACAGTACAACATACCCAAGGTCCGCGGTATCTTCTGAAAGGCGCCCATAAAATCATTGGGGAATTGCATCAAGTGATTTAGTATGTCGCGCTCCTGGAAACAGTGTCGTGGTAATAGCCGATGAGCCTCGTTGAAATCCCTTCGTTCGAAGGCCTCCGATACAGAAACAAGATGAGGTGCCCTAGACGTTTTGGACTGAAATATCAAACGCAAGGCTTTTTCGAAATCCCCAGCCAGAAGATGCACACCAACATCGCTTGTCAACACCTCTGATGTTCCAAAGCGTTGGGGCCCGTAGTAGTTTACAACACCAGTGTGACTGATCACTTCCTGAATGGTCTGCAGCATTTTGGATGGAATCCCTGTGTTTCCTGGAGGAAGGCGTAGGGCGACAAGGAAGTGGTTGCCGACAGTGTCACCGAGACGCAGCCCAACATCCATCTCTTTGAAGCTGCAAACCTTTACCTTGCTTTCGGGACCAAATGACTTCTTATTGATCCCATACAGCTTTTCAGGCGACAAACCCCGTATGGCAACACGCTGCAGCGTCACTGCACGCTTATCTTTTGTTCCACTAAAAAGAAGCTGTCGCACTGATATGCCAAGAAACGTGGCTATAGCACGCATAGCCTGATTGCTGTCCATATTCTCCTTATACAGGGTGAAGTGCAGGAACTTTCGTGTGCAGAGTGGATTAGAGCGACGTACCGCCTCCCTCCTCATTGCCGGTGTTGCCTTTTCAATTATGATGCATTCCGACTCGGTACGGCTTATGTGCGTTGACCCGAGAAATTCCTTCACCGCCCCATGCACCAGCGTGCGATGTGCCTTCGTCATCTCGCCACGTATTATGACGGATCCCATCCCGGAACGCAAGGAGGCTGCAAGCAACTCTAATTCCTCGGCGGAGATCAGTGGAGCAAAGCCATCTTGCACTCGAACCAGCAGAGCCTCTAATAACTCCGCCTCTTGAGCAGACGCCTCTGCCGACTCACCCTCCGTCGCACCTCGCTGCCGCTTCGCCGGTTTAGCAGCATCGTCACGTTTCGGCTCGGCCGTTGGCAAGGGCTCCAATACAAGTGGTGCACCATTCTTGTATAGCGGGGACATCTCTCGTACCACGAAATCGGTGTGTAGCGTCTTGAACGACACCACTGGACGCTCAAACGTCGCCATCAGACCTTCCTTCGCAAGCTGGGCTTCCAGGAGAGAGAAGTGCATACCAACTCGCCACTCTCGGTCACACCTTTTCGTCATTAAACCATTTTCCGCCATATATATATATATATCTCTTCCTGTCACCTGGTTAAACGACACAAACCATCATGTAATAACACCCCATCGGCATCATGTGTATAGCAAATTCAAAACAAAACAAAAACATGAGAGTGGAGGAACGGGAGAATCAAAAGTGAGCGGATCATTGGAGACAGGCAGAGGAACAAATAGAGAAAGAAAAGCAGGCGAGTGCAAGTGGTGGTAACGGTAGTGGCAGTGAAGAAGGGGTATAATCTCCGTGAGAAACACAGAAACGGAAAGGGTGAGATGTGTCTACACATGCATGAATGCGTGATGTACCCACCCACCCACCCAAACTCACACACCCACACAACAACAACAAAAAAAAAAAAAAGAAAGAAGGGGAAGAGATGAATGGAAAGAGCCATTTGCAGAGCGCCTCTTGTTTGATGCTTCCCTTAGATGAGGTTGCTGAGGCGTGTTGCGACGGACGGCAGTTCTGCCGCGATGGAGCGCAACGTAGATGCGAGAGCCGATCTCCCCTCTGCAGCAACGCGTGCAAGCACAAGAAGAAGCGCATTGAAGTCCAGTAGCCTCGTGGCATCCCGTGGCGATTGCAGCCGCTCCCGAACCCCATGCTCGACCACGCAAAGATCCTGTGGTAGAAACCAACCCGGGTACGCCACAAGTTGTTGCTCGAGCGACACTTCGGTCGTGTCCACATCAGTCTTAGACATCGCCTCCGCGATGTCGGAGACCCGTTTTGTTTTGTCAGAGGAGCGTATCCAGAGACGACATTCTTCCGACATCGTGCCGTCCATACTCTGAAGCTTTAATGCAATGCGCTGAAGCTCGGAGCGATTCTCCCTTGGAACGCTCCTTTTCGCATCAATGTAATATTTGAAGCAGCAAGCAACAATAATCCGAAAATCCTCTGCTGCGATGCGAGCAGCCAAATGCCGACTTGTTACACTGTTCAAAAGTCTGTTCAACTCACTGCTTGAGGACAGATGCCTCGCTGACGCATCAAGCAGTATGAGCTGCGGCATGTCAGGAATTACCTCCACCAAACCCAACGCATACGCCAATTTCTTAGCGAATTCGACACGGTCCTCTAAACAACGATTCATGCTATTCATAAAGACAAACCGCTGAAGTAGTGTACTGCGTGCCTGCATTCTAGCCGCCAGTGCGTCGTCCCCATTCACTGGAGTAATAAAATCACCACCCGGCAAAAGTTGAAGCATGACGGCAGACTGCTCGTACATGGAGGACCATGGAATTGATAGCGGTATGTCCACCACCGGAAGCGACGGCGACAGGGAACGCATGTTAGCTCCCTCCGTGAAAGCGAAGAACATCACAGTATCAATAAAAGAAGAGGCTTCTTTGAGGCGCCGTAGCAAAATAGTTGGCTCTCGGCGGATCAACTCGATGAAGTCGTTTAGCGGAGCACGAATCATAGAAGGAATCAACGGGAAGAGGGCAGCGTCATCGTGCGAAAGCAAATGGAGAACTGCCTCGACAACTTTACCACTATCGACGGCGTTAGTCTGTCCCATAAGTTGATCTCCCAGTTTCCCAATAAGGGTCAGAAACTCATGGCAGCTATTGAAGTAGTCTCGCGTAGAGCGGCTTCCTTTGGGGTGACCTGCAGAGTCCCCCGAGAGGGCATTACAATTGCCCTCGAATAGATTGGCGTCCGGTGCAACGCTCTTCTGCAAAAACGCAAGTCCACCTCCCCGCAGAGGAGCAAGCTCCTTCCCAAGAAGCAGCAACGCCACCACGAAAAGCGTAGACAACCCCGCTAACTGCTGAGGGCTGGCTGTGCAAGAAGGAGGATCCTCGCAAGAAATCTCAGACATGTCACCACCACCACCGCCGCCGCCGCCGCCAACAGCAGCAGCAGCAGCAGCAGCGAGCGGCTGTACTACCAGAAGAAGGAATGTACTGTGATTCCACGTCCCATCCTTGTACCACAGCGTCTCGCTTCCCCAATCGTCACTACCTTCTCTGATGAAAAGCAGCTTCAGTAAGAGTATTATATCAACTCCTCCCATCTCCCTTTTAAGGTTATCGATACCCACGATGTTCTCGCACAGGAGCGGCGCAAGAGAATGGGGACATAACTTGAAGAAGCATGCGCTGAGTGCGTCACCACCTTCAGAGGGAGTCAGGTCACCCATTCGCAGCGCGCAAAAATCGCGTCTAGAGGAAAACGTTGCACATCGCAATAGAAGATTCCCACACCGATTGAACATTGTCCGCAATGCTAACAGCTGATGCAGCAGATGCACATAGCGATTGTGGTAGACTTTAGAAATGGGCTTCTCGTGCTGGCGTATCAACATACAAAGAGCCATCAGCAAAATACATGCCTCCGCGTGCTTGGGTTTGGTAAGTGTTTCCCGAGTAAGACAGGCAACAAACTCTATTCCCGTGAGAAACGCTGCATCACTACATGTCTTCAGCAACAAGATAAGGTCTGCTAGGGAGCCAAGTGAAACTGGCGACAATGAGCATGTGAAAGATCGGCAGAACCAGCAGAGAGAGACTATCGCAACATCTGCGGCCTGAAACCCCAATGCACCAAAGACCTCCAGCTGCTGCAGTAAACAGCCGAGTCCGCGGCCCTCACCGAAAAAGAGAGCACCGATTTCAGCCCACAGAATGTCCGCGGCATCACCTCCTGAGAGCTCGCGGCGAAGCACTAAGCCCCGCACGAACTTCAACTTGTAGCCCCCATAGTTAAAAAAATTCAAAAACACGTCTAGGGCAACGGGAGAAACCTCTCCTGTATCCTGACCGTCCTTCAACAAGTGGCTGTCGCTGTCGTTATCACTGCCACAAACGCTTAAAAGTCGCTGCATGGAAGGCAATACATCATTGGCCAAGGCCACAATTTCTGCACCGCACTCGGAGAGAAGTGTGCCCACCGCTTCCCCCACCACCTGCTTGAGCAGCGGATGCGGATGCCCCCCATCTAAGAAAAGCCCTCCCTCACTCATGGCTGGCGATGATGTCCGTGCGTGAGAATATGGCGGTGCATTTTCCCCCCGCTGTTGCAGCGCGCGACGGTAGTTCGATACACAAACCAGCCACAGCTCGATGTAATTGAGGCATCGGGCTGCTGTGATCTCTCGCGGCACAAACCCCTCACCCACTTCAGCTGGATTCAGTGAGAGGCACCTGTCATCGGAAACTCCAGGCGAAAACTGTGCCTTGACAGTGGTTTCTAACTCCCTCATCTGTGCACAGTACATCTCGAAGAGGTGGTCGTTCGTGATGGGCACAGGAAGGGGTAGATGCAGCGCAGCCGACAGAATATCGCGTGGGGTCATCTGATACCTCCTTTCTCGTCTTGTACCAAGGAACTGAGGTGGCCCCTCGTCCGCTGGAGTGCAAGACAAGGTGGAACCGTTGGCGACATCTGTAGTATTGGTAGTAGTAGTGAATGTATTAATGGCCCCGACAGAAGAAGAAGAATACAAAGGCAACAAAAAGGTCTCCTCCTCGCACACATTGAGTTGCACCTGAATCCGTATGACGTCGCCCGAAGGATTCAGCAGGAGCACATGCAGTGCGAAAAGGGTAGAATCTGGGCGGAGCAAAATCGATCCCTTGGGCACGTAACGTGCCGCCACTCTTCTGTCCAACCGCAAGGAGTACATCTCTACCGCGTGTCGAAGAAGATGATGTACAACGAGGAACAGCATACGTTTTCCCGCTATTGTTGCTACATGCCACTGAAACTCCGCCGAACGGCAGCCCTTCATCACTCGCCAAATGACACCACCCCTCAGATCGTAGATATAAATGCGACCTGCACCCTCGCTGTAACAGGCGGCCCATTGCGAGGTGGGATCCACCTGCACGGCGTTGATCATTAGGTCAGCCTCCAAAAAGGCACATTTGGTCGGTTGCAGCTTCTCCTTCATTCGGTTCGACTTCCCTACTGCCGCCATCTCATCTGTGGGGGGTGGTGGTGATGTTGTCGTGTTTGTGATGGACCTTCTCCACACGCTTCGTGCCACTCCACTCAGAACCGAAACCACCGCTCGAACCGTCTGTCGAGCGGAGAATGCAGCGCGTGTATTTTCAAAAGTGTACATTGAAAGCGCCGGGGTATTCCCACAAAGAAGAAGAGACTCTACAGCCTCCGGGCCGTTGTGAAGGACTGCCGTTGTGTCATTCTTGTTGCCTAAAAAAAAGGCCGCATCACAAATGTGCCGCTCCGCAGGAGTCGATCTTGGGTGCAGCGTCTGCAGCTCCAAAGACGAATAGTGAGTTATGTTCGTCATGACGAACACCGATTCCACATGCGATGCAAAATGCGCAGCTGGTCCGGCAGTGGGGTACGGGCTGATCGTACTTTTTGGCGACCATTCAAGTGCAAAGTATGGCCTCTTTCCATCACGGCGTTCACCTGCCACAGAAATGAACACATCAAGCGCCGCTCGACCAAGTATCACAACTTGGCCCCCAGTATGCACAATACACACAGCATGGAGCGTCTCTGAAGGTACAGTAGATGTAACCTGCGCGATGTTAGCGTTCAGACGCGTATCTGGTCCAGTGATGTGCGCAGCAAAACGAACGACGGCCTTGTTATCCTGACAGTTATATGATGCTGTAGCCAAGTCAGCAAACTTGAAGTTGTCGTCGCCAAACCTGCCATTGCATTGAAACTGTGCTGATGCCATAATCGTCCCGTTCAGAGCATTGCAGACGAAAACAGTCCCATAGGATGTTCCAATAAAGAGGTGCACGTAGAGCGACTCCAGTGATCGTTTCCTTCCACCCTCGGTTCCTCTGTAATCACGGACGAGCTCAACCGCCGTGATGACCCCTTCCTCCTCAAGTACATGTAATTTTCTCGCCAACCGGAACTTTACACGCAATGAAGTAAGGGCCTTTTCATCTTCAGCGGTCATCACCGGGTGAGCTTCAGCATTGGAGGCGGCGGCGGCAACGGTAGTGGAAGTGCTGGGGGTTCCAAGCAGGAGTTCCAGAATACATTGATCCCTGGCGCTGTTCACCGAGGCGACGAGGAACACGCCTGTAACCAACTCCGTATACGTCTGGGACAAGGGGAATAGCCTAGTGGATGCCTCAGGTTGGCTAAGCGCACCGACGTTGAAGAAGGAAAGTGTTGCCATTACGCCGCAACTGCGAAAGGATGAGAACTCAAAACAACCACAATAAAAACAATAACAACAAGAGAAAGAAAAAGAAGAAGAGAAGTGTAAATGAAGACACTCACCTCCCCCCCCAGGCCAAAATAATTTTTTTTTAAAAAGGGGAAAGTAAAACAAAGGAGGGAAGGCTACAGGATAGAAGGAGAGAGAGAGAGAGACAGACAGGGAGAAAGATGGCCTTGGCTGACCACATGCAGAACACATGCTTTCTTTCACAACACCACAGGATCAGAAGCCCATGCATGTATAACTTGATGCATGTAAAGAGCAAATTGACAAAATTTAACGTAAAATCTCCACCCCTCCCATGACATCTGGTTTTGCCTCCTACTTCTTCGCACCCGTGCAGTTTCGATCTTCAGAAGAAGAAGCAGTGGGGGGAGAAACGAGGCGCTCCTGCGGAGTGTTAGCCGCCCCCGTCTCTTGTGTCTTTTCAACACTCTCCCATGTCACCACAGAGTTTAGAATCATGTTGTTGGGGATATGCAATAAGTTGTTCTCTGCGTTGCGTAGATACAAGTAGCGAATATCCCAATCCACCACTTCCCCCTTGACGGCAGTGGCGCCGATCCCAATGGAAATACGATTGCCAGTTCGAAGCGACTGCTGGCCAGAAAGTGCAATACTGGCGACTAGGTTTGAGCCAAAGTCCTTGCAGGCGAAACCCACCGTAGCTCCTGTTACACCCGCAGCCGCCACCAGGGGTGATGTGTCAACGCCAAGCGTGCCGAGGAAAGAGAAGGCCAAAGCCCCTTGTACGAGCATGGAGCTCACACGACTGGCGACACTGCGTTGACTTGGGTCCGTGATGATACCACTGGCACGGTAGAAGTGATTAAAGAAACGATTCATGTCGTGCAGAAGCAGCCTAACACACACACACACACACACACACAGACATAGAAGGAGAGAAGACACGGGAAAGTGAAATAGAAAGATGCAGGCATGCATACCACATTGTACAAATACACCTGCTTCCTTTTCTCCATTTCTCCATTTCTCCATTTCTTCTCGTCTTAGTCTTCAGATCCCCCATGAGGCGACACAAGAACTTCGAACAAGACCCTTCGTGCATTTACAACGCTTAGTTAAATAACGCGCCCTCCACCAGTTGCATATATATATATATATATTTTTTTTTTACCGCCCACACCTGCACCTCGCGCCACATGCATTATTCCCATCTACAAACCAGTGCTGGCAGCGCCACCTGGCTTGTTCGTCTGCTTATGCGCCGAGAAGTCAGGTTTTGGGCCCTTCGTGTAGTCCTCGCGGCGACGTCCGCTGGACCGCAAGAACTGCTGGTACTGGGGAGAGTTCACGTCGTATATCATTGGCTTCTTCTTCTTTCTTCCTTGTTCTTTTAATTTATTTTTTTTTCCTTTTCCCCTTACCGTGTGCCTTTTTTGTTGTGCTGTAGTGAGGGAGGGGAAAGTGGTGCAAACAAAAGGCAAAACAATATATATATATATATATATATATATATATATATATATATATATATATAGAAGGAAGTGCTTACAAAGTGATTGACTTCGTTATGTGTTGTGGCAATCATGCGGTGCGGGAAAAAAAGAGAGGAAGGAGGGATGGAAAAACGAGGACGAAACAAACTGGTGATGCTCTCCACATGTCATGCTCAGGAAATGGCAGCTTCAGAATTGGCGTTATTGTCTCTTCCTTTCGCGCACTTTCTCATTCGCATTCTCCCTCTCCTTCACCTTTTGACTCATGTCGTGCACGCTTGCACGACACCTCACCGTCGCAACAAACCCCTGAAGAGGAAAGAGGCACTTCCGACCCTTTGACCCGCGATCGCATGCTGCAGCCCGCTGCCACTTTGACTGCCGTCAGCAGGTAGCCCCCCGCGGTGCTCATGTTCACTGTTGGGTGCGTGCGATTGGGGAGGACCTGATGATGGCGGTACCATGTCTCGGAAATGCGTACGTTGACGCACTCGCTCTTAAGCCTCACGAAGAGATCCGTTAAATCCTCTAAAAACGGGCTGAACACCACAATGTGACCACAAAATGCCACAAACGGCAGCAAATCTGCGAGCGCGGCGGCCGCGCTTTCCGCATCGTCGTGAACAATAATTAGCGAATCGGCAGGTCTCTCCTGCAGCATGCGACGTGCATCAATGCCACACACCCATTGCGACACACCATCACCCTCATTACTTAGCTTAGCGTTCCCTTCAACAACCCTATTCTCGCCACCGGAGCTCTCAGTGCCGAGGAGAAAGCCGTCATTCCGCGGTATCGCCTTCCAGAGCTCTCGAATACGAGACAAACCCATCGCCTGCGCCGCAAAGGTGTTGGGCTGCATCACCTTATCCATCAGCTGCAGAAGCATGCCATTGCCACCAAGACGGGTAAGTAATGCCGCCTCCAGGTGACCATTCGTTTTATCATACAAAAGCACATGGCTACCACTACGCACATCACTGTGATGCAGGATCAGCGCCAAGGTGTCAGCCCGAAGTCGTATCCACCGCGTCTCCTCTGGCGCCACATCAGAGGGGTTCATCGTCGGCAAATACATTTCTGCAATTCCGTCGGGTGTCACACGCTCTACTTTGTAGAGCGCGCCGTGCCGCTTCTTCTTCTTGCGCAGGTATTTCTCCTGGGAGTACGCCGTCTTTGCGTGGAATGTCGCACTCTTCTCCACGAGGGAAGTGAGAAGCTCGTCGACGCCCTTTTCCCGCCGCATCTCCGCAATCTCAGCGTGGGAGAGAATCTGGCTTTGGTTGTTGTCCACGAGGTGACGATTATCACGGAAGTCCTCAACATCATGCGGCAGGGTTGTAATGTCCAGGTCAGGGTACGTGTTGGTGGGGACAAACACACCTCTCTTCGCGTCATGGCGCAAGACCTCACCGAGACGCAGACCAACAAGACCGTCGAGAGATACCGTACCTGAGCTCCCAAGACGGAGCTTGCCGCCCGCCTGCACGAGGGTCATCCGTTTCACACCACCGCCGGTGATGATGACGTGGTCACCAACCGCAATGCGATCATCAGTACGGCAAAGAGCATCGGTGCTTTCGCTCCCGGTCTTGCCACAGCTCTCGTCACTGTTGTTGGCGTTGCCTGCCATCAGCGGTTTGAGACTATACACAAATACACAAAGGAGGAGACAGAAGAATGGAAGAAAAAAAAAAAAAGGAATAAAGTCAGCCCGTCTGCCCCGCCCCATCTGTACGCAGAGTGGTCATCAAGACGATACAAGCCGGGAGAAACAAACAGAAATCTGAAGGACCACGATGCTGTCCCTCTTTTGTCTTCACACTTTCCCTCTCTTCCTCCCCCGTGTCGTTGTTGCTGCTGTACATTTGTTTAGTAGCAGTAGTAGCTGTTGTTGTTGTTTTTTTTGTTCACGCAGAAAACACTACCTGACTCGTAACACGAGATTCCGCCAGAGCGTTGGCAAATATCCGCTCATCCACGTCATCGTAACCACCGTCACTGAGAGAAGCTCCCAGCATGTCACATGACGGTAGAGGAATCGTGGCGGCGCCCACCACATCCACTGGTGATGGGCCGCGGAAGTATCGCCCATCAACGCACAGCACACTGCCAAAACGCCGCTGGATGATCCCTTCATACACATCTTTTCCCAAACAAACAGGGTTATCCAGAATGACCGTCTCGCCTCCGCCTTCGAGCGGCATTGACCGCTGGAGAAAAAGGCGACGGAGGTGCGGAAGCTCTGTCAGAGGGACGAGCGCCGCTTCACTGCCCAGTTGGTTGCCCTCAAGGAGCACCTCCTCCAGTAGTGAACAAGCTTCTATTCCCGCCACTTCCTTCAGTTGATTCTCCGCGGCGTTCAGGTGCTGCAGCGATCCAGCAAGCGACGCAATGCCCTTGAGACTAGCGATGGTGTTTTGCGAGACATCTAGCCGCGCCAGCCAGTGACAGCGGGAAAGGGCATCACCAAACGAGGAGAGGCCCATGCAGCAGAGCTTGAGACTATGCACCACCTCTACATCGTACTGGCATGATGCACGTGCGATGCATTCCTCGGTGAGAGTTCCGTCCTGTGCGACGGCGACCCTGCCTTTCGCAGAGAACATCACACTGAGTGAGAGGATATCACAAAGACAATGAGGAAAGCAAGAAGAGTAAGAGACAGGGGAATATAAAGGGAAGCTCGTCAAGTACATTACACATGCGCATAGACATTACACTATAATCTACACCCACCTTCATAACGCGCAGCAGAGTTATAATGAATCAGCCTGTGTTGCTGCTGCTGATGCTGCTGCTGATGCTGCCCCTTGCGTTTGTCTCCTCGTGTTGAGGTAGTCATTCAACCTGCCTGTCTGGAGGCGTCTTCGCACCACAGCAGCCTTCGAATTCCAAGGTATCTCGGCGCTGAACTCATCACACAGCAACTCCACCGAGCTGCGGAAAGCAACATTGCTTCGCATTGCATCCCGCTGTTCCAAGGCGCGCATAGCCACGGTGTGTACAGATGCGGTGTACCCCATTTCTACCCCAACCGCGAGACGGGCAGCGTGTCCTAGTTGCGTGATTGACATGCCCTCAATGTGATGTTCAAGCCAGTTGAAACAGGCGACAGCCAGCTTTGGTGGAATGGCCACATCCAAGTCGACAACGGCTTGCAAAAGAGTGAGTGCCTGCGATACGTCAAGTCGCGCCTCTCGACTACACTGCTCCTCCAACGCTGAGAGGAGGCGCATCACGAGCATGTCATCCTGCAATTGAAAGGTAGCATGGCACTGTAGCATGCGTATCAGTGTGCTGCGCCTGCACTGATCCACCATTGAGAGCACCCGCGTGCCGATAGAATCAATGAGTGACTCCAGTGACTCCGTGAGAGGTAGCGAGAGAACCGCCGAGAGCACCATTTCAACGTCCTCCATCGACATGACATTGACAACCTCAAGCAGAAGCGGCATCATAAATGGCTCGAGGGTGCGAAACAGATCGGGTTCCGGCGAGACGGCCTTGAAAGCGACACAGCGAGTATGAGCGTCGGCTTGTGTGCAGGCACGTCGGAAAACATCGTCAAATTTGGCACCCTGTAGTTTTACAAGATGCCAGCATTTCAGTCGGCTGACACTCTGAAGAAGTCGAGAAAATTCGCTGGGTGTCATTTTATGAATCTCGTTGACTAACTCACCGCAGATCTCCTCTGCTACCGCAACTAGCATGTGGGCATCGCCAACCCCATCCTTCTGATCCACCAGTGTACCCGCAATCATGAACCGATCCTGCATGGAAAGGTACCGCTCTCGCACAATCTGCAAGGCACGGAGAGCAACATTGCTGCTGTTCTTATTCTTGTGGCGATCACCATCTTCTGACGCCACTGAATAGGCAGCATCGTCGCTCAAAAGTAAAACCAGCGACAATACACTCCCCAAAGGATACACCCCCACTGATGCATTCAACAACAGTGTGTCAGTGTCATCATCTTTGCGTCCAGCCGTGTCAGCCCCTAGTCTCTTCAAGAAGAACCCCTCCATGATTGCCAGTTTCACGCTGCTGTCCAGCAGCTTATGTTTCTGCAGCAGACGACACATTGATATGAGTGCGTCAATTTCCGCTAGCACCGTGGGCAGCACTATCTGCACGACACGCTCGATGAGGGACGCAGCAGCGACGCTGCGAAGCGCGTCTGGAAAGGTATTCAGCAAATCAGTGAGAGCATCAAGTGAGTCGATGCCCTCCAACACCAGGAGGCGACCACAACACGCCTCAACAAGGCGGCGACGTTCATCAACTTCATTGACGCCACCACCATCATCATCACCACCATGATCATCATCATTAGCCGCCAGCAGATGCTCAAACTTTAGGTATTTTTGCAGCACAAGAAGTGCCACATTTCGGTCTGTGGGAGTTGCGCCAGAAGATTCCTGCTCGAGCTTCCACAGCATGCGGGTTAACACAGGCAGTGGTACCAATTCGTGCTTCACAGACAATGTGGACAAGAGCCGCGTGCACCATTGAAAAGTGAGCTTCGGCAGATGCGCCTCAATGACCATCACGTTAATCCCCATTGGAAGACCCCCCGCAACGCGTACATGTTCACTAAGATCCACGGTGAGGGCCAAGTCGTATTTCTGCAGCTCCTTCACGACAAGGTTCTGCGCCTGAGGGTACTTCCGCGCCAAGTGGAAGAGGTCTAACTGGGTGAATTCACTCAGTTGGTCTGATAAACGTAAAAGGAGGTGGTCAGCAGCGCTAGGGGACAATAAAGCCAACCGGTCCAGAAGCAATAAACCCAAATTCTTCATGTGTACCGTTGACAGGTGTGCAATCGAACGTATTATCAACTTCTCAAGACGAGTTCGCTCGACCATGAGAAGTGCATCCATCCCACACTCACCCGCTCTCTGCGACACCTCCTGTGAGGTGTTAAGGGAGCGAAGCACCCGTTGATTGCGCTCCCTCTTGGTGAGATACCCCACAATGAGGCGCAACGTATTCGCCACGACAGACGACATAGTAGAGGGATAAAATGTTTGACCACCACTGTCGTCCAGGTCTTCAATGCGGCACAAAAACAGCTCCAGAGACTGAGATGCAATCTGCATATTTGCCAACAGTGAGACAGAGACACCTTGGGATTCAGCCCTGCTACTTGTGAGAAATACTGCGATTACGTGGTAGAGAATGCGGCAGTCGCAGGCAGTGAGAAGGTACTCCAAAAACTCCGACGACAGAGGAGAATCCATGGCCACGTCAAGCCTGCAGCAGAACACAAAGTGCCCTGGTGGGGGGAAATTCATTCGGCATACGGTTCCATCGGTGCGTGCTCCATCCTTTTCGATCTGCACCACGCGGGCAGATAACTCCGATGCAAAGAAGTCTGGTAACTTCACCCCTGCGCGCAGCATGCAGACAAACACACGTTCGAGATGTTCATGACTGGGCCCCTCCACCACTGACGCATCCTCGCCCTCATCATGCCGGGACCCCACCTCACCTCCGTCACATTTTGACGCCGCCGCCGCTACCGCAGTCGACCTGCGTTCCTTTGCCGTGTCCACCACGTAGTGAAGGTAGTCATGAACCCACAGAGACACCGCCTCACGCAGATGTTCTGTTGACGAACGCCACTCTCCACTTGACAGGAAAAAATTAATAGCGTGAATAATAAACAAACTAAAGGTGTCAATACCCTTTGACACACCCTCAATTGAGCCGTGGCGCAATTTGGAGGGATTGAGTGTCTGCAGTCTCAGGAGTTGCTGCACTAGCTCACTTCCCAATGCGCTGTGCTCAGTCGTCAAGGGCGCCAAGAACGCCAGAAAACGTATTGCAGACGACGTCGAGCGTGTGCCACTGTAACGGATCATGGACTCCAGTATATTCCGTCGCATCTCGTCATCAGGAACCAATGCGAGCGCCTCTGTAACGCACCTGAGAGTGTTGGCCATGCTACTGCCGGACTCAAGGTCTAAAGTTTTTTCAACTAGCGCAACAACTGCATGCTGCACGTGCAGAGGAAACCCATTTACAGATATCTTGGTAAGCAGCACCAATCGCTGTAAGGCCATCTTCGGTGACTCCAACAGCGTGCCAGCATCCCAATCGATGCGACTAACCAACTGTGACACATACGCGCGCACTGCATCCTGTTCTGCATCACCCTTGCAATAACTCAGTCGTGCGAGTAGCGTCAGAAGAAGACACTCCACCTGGTCGGTCGGCAAAACCCTTGACGATGATGATGATGATGACCCAGTCGGGTCGATGGTGTCACCAAGCACCATCTCGGCGAGACGTCGAAAGACTTCCCAATGAAGATGCACACCAGCACTTCGAATGACTTGCGCTGCCTCAGTAGGAGAGAGATGGTGATCCACCACGGACTCTAGATAGGAGAGCATCCGTGACCCGCCAACTGGAGCATGGCCAAAGAGCTGCGCTACAAGCACGGGGTCGTTGGTCGGGAGAGGCACATTAGAAATTATACTCGCTTTGGCGCTGCGCGCCTCCCGAGAGCGAATATTAGTCACGGTCTGAAGCACAGCGGGAAGAAGGTGCACCTCCTCTTGCGTATACTGCGCGGGTTTCCTTCGAATGCACAGAAGGTACAAAAGCACATCAAGCCGATGTGCGGGAGAGCTAAAGGAGATGTTCTGCATAATGACCAAACACTCGTGCATGGAGGGCGAGTTCACAGTTTCCACCAAAGATTTGCTCTCAGGGACACTGCGGTGCGCAAGGCAGAGAAGATCCTTCTGAGATGTCACCTCCAACTTGCCTATTAATGGGCTGATGTGTCGCACAAGGAGGCGCAGGATGGTGTTCACGAGCACCGCATCGCCTGAGGAAAGGAACGACTGACGATGCTCTTCATCCGCGATGAACAAATATGAGAGGGACACACCTACAGCGGCCCGCTCGTCTGATTGGAAGAGTTTATTCAGGGCGTTGCCACGCAGTTGGTGGAGGATAGCGAAAATCAGTGCGGCCGGTGTTTTTAGCAATGCCCTTTCTGCCTCGCCAAGTAAAGGAGTTTCCGATCGGGAAAGACGATGCACACCGTACACACAACTCGTGAGGATGGAGAGTGGCTGGGATTCCAGTTTGTCACTTGCATTCACCCGCTGAAGCAGCGCAGCGATTCGGTTCACGAACTTCTGCACCAGCACTCGAACCGGCATCGGCATTTCTGGATCCGTGTCCAATTTTGTTTCGAGCGCTGCAGCCTCAATGCGGCAGAGAAGCACCTCAGACAAAAAACTACAGACAAGAAGAGACTGTCCACATGTGAGGAGACCTGTAGAGTCCTGCAGCCACTGAAGTGCGACCTCATCGCTCTCCAGCGACGGCGGATTGTACACAACATGAGAACGCGAAGACGCCTGCGCGAGGACCTGCTGATGCGCACCACACCAGCGAACAAGGGCATCAAGAACCTGTCTTTTCTGTCCTCGGTTTGAGGAAATACCAACCTGCGGCGACGAAGAGGCTGCAGCAAAACGATGTCGCAAAACATCCGTGAGCTCTGATCCGAGCTCACCATCGGTGGCTGCCAACTCCGCGCGCAGCAGAGCCGGTACAAAACGCGAACCACACAACACCCACGGAATCGCCTTTGCGGACAAGCAAGCGCAGGTGCGGCGCACCATCAGCCGCATCATGATGCCTTCTCACTTCTTTTGCCTCCCTTCCTCTTCCTCTTCTTCTCTACCCTCTCCGTACAAGAGACACGCATAATTATATTTACTGTCTGTATACATGCACACAGACACACCCCCACCAGCAGCAACATTATGAGGGTACACACAAACACACACACACACAGGGTGTGTATATATATATATACATATACACCATCGTCTTTATTTTTGTATTGCTCCTGTCAAAGATAGAAACCAAAAAGTGGCACTCCATCCCGTGTTGTTGTTCTTCTTTTCCCCTCTTTTTAAATCCTCCTTTGAGCTTTGCCCCATATATTATCCACTACACGTGGGCATATGGAGAACGAGGAGTTCCTCATTCCTGTTCAAGTGCTGCTTGCAGTGTCTTCTTAGACGCTCTCTGGCGGTCCAAACGAAGCAACACCGCATCCAAGTCCATCAGCGAACAACGGCTAATATCCACCTCCCTCGCCCGCAGCAAAGGAATATCGCCCCCTCTTCCCTCCTCCCCCTGCTCCTGTTGCTCCTGCGGCTCGTCATCCAGCGTAAACACCGTGATGCCGCTTTCACGATACCTGACAAGGGACACCAGCTGTTGAAAAATGCTTTCTTCATTGTCACCAAAACGGTTTTGCGCGACCATCTGCTGCACTAACAAACCCAAGTTGCACACGGAACGCTTTTCACCCAAGAGAGTGCGCATTAGGTCATAAGTTGACACAAGACGCTCCCGCCGCTGGCATTTACTTATTCGATTCTGTTCCTTCGTCTCTATTCCCAATGAATCTTTGCGCATTTGGGCAATCACTGCACGCAGCTTTGTCTCAGACAATGAAGCACGGAGATCCGTGGAGAGTTGCACGAGCAGCTCCGCATCGCTAGCATGAACATCATCAACGCACGTGTCACCCTCAGCCCCGGAGGCCGGTGCATCAATTGCCAGTGCTTCCGTAGCATATTGAGAGTGCTTTACTAGAGCTTCACGGGTCGTGTCGGGTACGCGGGAAAAGGGCAGCTGGGTGTCATGAGACGTCTTTGCATGCTTCCAGCGCTCCTGAAGATAGGCCTTCGCTTCCGAGACAGAAGGCACACTTTCGCGGAGAAATTTTAGTCTCACCATCCTTTTCCCTTGTAGACCTCCAGTTGTCACGAGCTCGTTGGTGCCTTCGATATGATCCTGCGGTATGGCACGGTGGGAGCGTGAGACAGCCAACCAATCGCTGAATACAGCACTGCATTCCACAATGTCGTCTGCAGTCACAGTAAAATCACAGTAGCGTACAAGTCCCTCCAACCAGCGATTGTCCACCGTGGTTCTGATGCCTTGTCCAGAATGGGTGACTCTAAGCTGTGCCTTTCCAGCCATGGTGATGAGGAAGGCACCATGTACAATGACGGCGAGACGCTCAATGGAGCTCAAACTTCTACCGCACGAAACGGAAGTCTCTGTCGTAGCCTGTCCTTGGGAACTGTCTAGTGGATGGGCGTCCAGTAGGTCGTTTAAGCACGTCAGCGTTGTCAGGACACCAGCTCTCACCAAGGCTGTGCTACGCTTGACAGTCGAACTCTTGTCACCGTCCTTTTTGGCCACCTTTTTCGGTCTTGGCGCTGTTGCCGTTGTCTCCGTTACATTCCTCTTCTTGCCCCGTGGTGGCATTGTGTCAGGCCCAACTGACTCTACTAGCGAGCCACAAAAGGCACTGCGAAAGAGAGAAAGAGGGCATGCCGGTATATGTACGCACGTGAGGATGCGTGAATACATGCATATAAACGGTTATCATTGCAAGGTGCACACACACACACACACACACACACACACACACACACAGAGCCACCTCGCCAGAATAGACAGAGTCGCCACAACTCTTCCACCACTTCATCCATCCCAGAGACGTTTTTCGTTCTCGCTTGTCCTCGCAATGCTGTTACAACCCAATTCAGCCGCCACATCAAGGCATGTATCGAGAAGCTCACCAGATTCCATGCGACCATAGTCAGAGCCACGACGCCACTTCTTCACGCATTCACTTCCACTCCTGAGACATACGGACTGCGCTCAGGCGGTGCAAGGATGCGAATGCTAATGGAACCTCTTCTGACATGCCCGCTGGCGAATGCGCGACGCAGACAGAAGGATGGCACAGGCATTTTCTCCAGATCATCAATCCATCCAGTGATGCAAATGCAAATGAGAACCAAAGGAATAATAAAAAACCGTCTCCCTGTTGTCGTCTTTCAGAGTGAAAAAGAACAAAAGCACACACACACAAAAAAAAGGCCGTAATATCCGGAAGATGAGGAGAAAAAGAGAGAGAAGGAAGCCGAATACAAGACGTATGCTGAGCCAGAGACAAAAAAAAAAAAAAAATAGATCTGGGGAGATACTGCAGGGAAGCCAACAGAGCCAACAGCGCGAGTAACTAAACCCCTCTATTCACCACTCCCATCACCCTTCCCTCTTCTCTCTCCTTTTTTTTTTCGTTTCTGGCCTTAATTCCCAGCTCGCTGTCAGCGCATTCCGAAAGAAAAAGAAATGCAGTGGCGGAAGGAGTTTACGCTTGCACGGAGAGACACAAAAAACGCATGGGGTTGCGTACACCAGAAGATAATCAGTTGCACCTCGGAAGCAGAGAAAACTCAACAACAGAAGCGAATGGCCGAATCTGCTGTCAAGAGTATCTCAAACAAGAACGGAAATATTTTTTCTCTTAAAAACGAGGATTGAACCACCACATCATACTCTTCCATGCTGAAACCCCACCTCTATGCCTCTGATGACGATAATCCCCGTCATCTTGTATGGCCCGCTCTTGAGTCAAGCCGAGAAAAGGAAAGAACAAAAAAAAAAAAAACAGGAAACACAGTCATAAAACAAAAGGCAGAAAAAAAAAAAAAAAAGAACGCGCACACACACACACACACACGTACAAAAACAGACATATCATGATTCTCCAGAACAGTATTTTCACCGCTTCCTTGTCACATGCTGCTGCTGCAGTTGTTTTTGCTGTTTCC
>JASANX010000947.1:34729-54618 GCA_030849745.1 Trypanosoma scelopori | reverse complement strand
CGGCAACAACACTGCCCCTGCCCGCCTCGAGTGATCATGGCACTACGAATATGTAAATTGGGTGTGGCTGCAGATGTGGAGGACACACACACACACACACACACTCTCTCTCTCTGTGTGTGTGTGTTCTCGCCCCTCTCTCCTCCGCCGTATCACTCTGTCTCTGCGTGTGCATATGTGTGTTTGGGTTTATGTGTTTCGTCCTTACTCGTTGACTTGCATCAGATGTAATGGAAGATTCCCTGTACGGGGCTTGCATGTAGACTGTTGTGACAGATGTGTAGAGACTTTGCCGCTTCCTTGCTGCACACACTCTGTGAGTGTGGCTCTGCGTGCTTGCAACTTTCTTTTTTTCTTTCTCTTGCTCTCTGCTATGTGTTGAATAGAGAGTTCTGCTGCAACACAGCGATCAACACAAAAACGGGGAAAGAAGTGCACGCCAAGACAAGGAAACAAACAGGGACATCTTCACGATTGTATTTCACACCACCACAACAATGTCTGCGGACGATGCCACTGGGCTGGAGGCCGCACGCAAGCAGAAAATTCACAACCTGAAGCTGAAGACGGCGTGCCTGGAGAATGAAGAGCTTGTGCAGGAGCTGCACGTGTCGGACTGGTCGGAGACGCAGCGCCAGAAGTTGCGCGGGGCGCACCTGAAGGCGGAGGAGCTGGTTGCTGCCGTCGATGTTGGGACAAAGTGGAATCTGACGGAGGCGTACGACCTTGCGAAGCTGATGCGCGTGTGCGGCCTCGAGATGAGCCAGCGCGAGCTGTACCGCCCGGAGGACAAGGCGCAGTTTATGGACATCATCGGCGTGAAGAAGGTGCTGCAGGATTTGAAGCAGAACCGCAACAAGACGCGCGTTGTGAGCTTCACCCAGATGATTGACAATGCCATTGCGAAGATGGAGAAGGTTGAAGAAGAATTGCGCCGGTCGCAGCTTGACGCGACGCAACTGGCGCAGGTTCCCACCCGGACGCTGAAGCAGATTGAGGACATCATGAACGTGACGCAGATTCAGAATGCACTTGCCTCGACGGACGATCAGATCAGGACGCAGCTGGCGCAGTTGGAGAAGACGAACGAGATCCAGAACGTCGCGATGCACGATGGCGAGATGCAGGTTGCCGAGGAGCAGATGTGGACGAAGGTGCAGCTGCAGGAGCGCCTGATCGATCTGATTCAAGACAAGTTCCGAATGATCACTAAGTGTGAGGAGGAGAATCAGGCGTTCAAGATGATCTACGAAGTGCAGAAGCAGGCGAACCAGGAGACGAGCCAGATGAAGGATGCGAAGCGGAACCTGAAGCAGCGGTGTGAGACGGACCTGAAGCACATCCACGACGCCATCCAGAAGGCGGATCTGGAGGACGCCGAGGCGACAAAGCGCCACGCGTCGAACAAGGAGAAGAGCGACCACTTCATCCGCGAGAACGAGGACAAGCAGGAGGAGGCATGGAACAAGATCCAGGACCTGGAGCGGCAGCTGCAGAAACTCGGTACGGAACGCTTTGAGGAGGTGAAGCGCCGCATCGAGGAGATTGACCGTGAGGAGAAGCGGCGGGTGGAGTATGCGCAGTTTCTGGAGGTTGCCTCGCAGCACAAGAAGCTGCTGGAGCTGACGGTGTACAACTGCGACTTGGCGATCCGCTGCACAGGGCTTGTGGAGGAGCTGGTGTCGGAGGGTTGCGCTGCGGTGAAGGCTCGGCACGACAAGACGAGTCGGGACCTGGCGGCGCTGCGCCTGGAGGTCCACAAGGAGCACCTGGAGTACTTCCGCATGTTGTACCTCACGCTGGGATCGCTCATATATAAGAAAGAGAAGCGGATGGAGGAGATCGACCGCAACATCCGCACGACACACATTCAGCTGGAGTTTTGCGTGGAGACGTTCGATCCGAACGCGAAGAAGCATGCCGACATGAAGAAGGAGCTGTACAAGCTGCGGCAGGGTGTGGAGGAGGAGCTTGCGATGCTGAAGGAGAAGCAGGCAAAGGCGCTGGAGGAATTTAAGGAGTCGGAGGAGGCGCTGGACGCTGCCGGCATCGAGTTCAACCATCCGGTCGATGAGAACAACGAGGAGGTGCTGACGCGGCGCAGCAAGATGGTCGAGTACCGCTCGCATCTCTCAAAGCAAGAGGAGGTGAAGATCGCTGCGGAGCGCGAGGAGATCAAACGGGCTCGGCTCCTGCGCACCACTGGCAGCACCGAGCAGCCCCGTATCGGCAACAACACTGCCCCTGCCCGCCTCGAGTGATCATGGCACTACGAATATGTAAATTGGGTGTGGCTGCAGATGTTGGTCGGTCTAAATGTGGTTTTGATCATGGATGTATTTTTCCTCTAAATGGGCGGAGTGATGTATATCTGTATCGCAGGAGCGTACAGTAAGCGTGAGTTGTGTTTTGTCAAGATGTTTCTTGTATGTAGTCATGCATCATGTTTTTTCTTGAGGTTTCTACTCTATCACGTTCGTAGCACTTTTGTTTGTTGTTGTTGAGTGAGCAATCGTTCTTCTGCATGTTTATCGTTTGTTATTTATTGACGTTTTCTTTTTGTGTGTTTGTTTGTTGCCTTTTCTGGCTTGTTGATCATCATCGTCAGTGTACATGGTGGAAGTGGAGGATGAGGCTCCCGCTGTGGTGACGTATATTGTGAGCTTGATTGCGTTCCAGCGGCGTGTTGGCCTGGCGGTTTATGATGGAGACGTGTTTCAGGTGAACTGTTCGGAAACTCCTGTGGCACTGCAGCGGACGGAGGAGGTGCCAATTCGCAACTTGATGGATGTTCCTGGTGACATGTTGTGGCTGGTGCAGTTTCTTATTGTCCGGCGGCCGCGTGCTGTCTTGGTCCCCTCAGCAGGGTGTCAGACTATTCTTGACATTGCCCAGTTGTGTGGGATCAATGTGGTACTGACTGCACCTCGCGAATATGACGATGGTCGCATATGGGATCAGCTTGGCAGTTTGTGGACGAACGTGACAAGACTGCAGTGGCATTCGCGCATATGCCCACACCACCGTGTCATGCTTATGGCGCTCTCTGCGCTCTTGCCATACCTGAGCCGTGGTGAATGCCCCGTAGCCGACATTGTTGAGGTCCCACCGCTGGGGCTGCTTTACGTGGACCAGGATACACTCTCCAGCTTACAGCTGATCCGCACAGAGCCGCACCCGATGGATTATCAGGGGATTGGACGAGCAAAGGAGGGCCTTTCACTTCTGACCGTTGTAGATCGTACGTGCAGTGTGTTGGGAAGGTTACTTCTTCGGCAGTGGTTTGCTCTCCCGTTGCGGGATGAGGTGGAGCTGCAGCGGCGGTACGATGTAGTTGCCTTTTTTTCATCACAAGAAAACCATGAGCTTATGGTGCAACTGCGCCGCTCATTGCGGCAGCTGCGACACCCTGGTGTCATCTTCACAAAGATGCGAGCAGCAAAACATACCACCAGCGACTACAAGTCCTTGCTGGGGTCTGTGAAGAGCTTTTTGCGGATTGCTTCGCTTCTCACACCACATGCACACACGCTACCCATGTTTCTGCGTATTGTGGCGAGTTGCCAAACGGCTCAGCTAGAGGAAATGGGCAGGATTATTCATGAGAGTATTTCCCTCTCCCGAGAGTGCAGTGAGACACTAAACAAGACCTATGTGGGTATCCGTTCCGGCTGTGATGCGACGTTGGACGAACTCCGAGCACATTACGCATGTCTTGACGAGGTTTTGACGCGGGTTGCACAGGAGGAAAGCCGATGTCTTCCTCCTGAGTGGGGTACGTGCACTCTCGTGTGCGTTTTTGCCCCTCCCTGGGGCTATGTTATCCTCATTCCTCGCCTGCCGCAACTGGGCATGGAGGAAAAGATGCCGTCTGGGTGGGAGCTGCTTCTACATGCCGACGAGGGTCCGTTTTTCAAAACAGCGATGACACGTCGGCTGGACGAAGACGTCGGCGATCTACGGTCTGCCATCCTGGAGCGGGAACGTGAGATTCAGCAGCGACTGGATTGGCGCTTGCTGGAGCTTTCCCCAGCACTTATTCCTCTGCATAACTGTGCGGAGTTGGATTGTCTTATAGGGTTTGCATTGTGTGCATTGGAGGGTCGTTGGTGCCGTCCTGAGATTGTGCAGGAGGCAGGTGTCCTTGAAATTGATCGAGGCGTACATCCTATATTGTCACAGACGACTTCGCACGACACGGTGCCGTACTCACTCACAATCCGGAGCAGTGCCCAACGCATTTGTGTGGTTACAGGAGCAAATGGTAGCGGAAAATCAGTCTTCATTACCGCCGTAGCGCATGCAGTCTTCTTGGCTCACATCGGTTCTTATGTCCCTTGTGTTCACGCCACCATCGGACTCGTGGACACTCTGATGTCCCTGCATGCAGCAGCAGCTTCTCCATGTACCCATGACAGAGACATGACGTCCGTTGCGAAGGAAATGCACTCCAGTTTTGGGAATGAGTTAGTGTCGATGAGCCGCATGCTGTATCGGTGCAGTAGCCGTAGCAAGGAAGGTGGCGCTGGCGCTGGTTCTTCGCTGCTGATTGTAGATGAATTTGGTAAAGGAACACTTTCGATGGATGGTGCGGCCCTATTGGCAGCTTCCTTACGGAGTTTCATTTTGTTGGGTGAACAGCGTCCTATTCTACTGCTGGCGACGCACTACGCGGAGGTCATTCAGTCCCATATTGTACCCGCTGACGAAATTCAGTTGCTCGAGATGCTGACAACTCTGACAAACTTCAAACAGAATAATAGGCCAATGGTGGAAGAGGCCGAATGGTACGATGAGTTCATCGCCGGCGACCAGCAACTCGTACATTCGTTCCGGATGGCACCTGCACAGAGTGGTGAGTGTTCTCGGAAACAAGGTGTGGCCTCCCACGCCTTGCATTTCGCACTGCAGTTCTCCGTCCCCGCACTGTTGCTGCGACGGGCGTGGAATGTTATCCTCGCAGGGGGCTTGTGAATTCACATGGCGCATCTCATTCAATTTTCTTTTCCTAATTTTTTATTTCTTATTTTTTAAAACGAAACTATTAAACAAAAAAAAAGATTAATTAAATTTTATTTATTTCTCTACTTTACTTCACCAACTGCGACATCAAAAACAGCATCCAAAGAAATGTTTGCTTTTCTTTTGTTTATTATTTGTTTTTGTTTATTTTTGCGTGGGGTTTAAAAGTTGGAGATGTGGTGTTTCTCTGTTACTCTTCCCGTGTCATGTCTGCAGCTTCGTTTCTACGCAGCCTCTTAGCATCCTTCTTTTTTTTTTTTTTTTTTTGGACGTGGGGGGGGGGGGGTTGTTTGTTTTATTATTATTATTTAAAAAGGTAAAGTGTGGGGGGTGGTGGGGTGGGGCAACGACAAAAAAAAAAAAAAACGAGGTATTGCACACGTTGAGTGTATCGCAGTGGGTGGGGTGGGAGAAGAAGAAACGGTCTAATTGGACGATGAGCGTCGTGGAGGGCGACGAATCTTGCCTTGTGGAGATCATGCGAGATCTCAAGGATAAGTACAGTGAGCTTTTCTCGGCTACTGCTCTTCCTCCTGCTGCCGCTGCCGCCGCCTCCAGCGCCGTCGGGGAAACATACACTGGGGAGAAGTTGAACGGCAAGCCGCATGGGAAGGGCAGGCAGTTTGTCCTGGGCGAAGCAGGATATATTTATGAAGGGACTTTTCTCGGGGGCGAGCGAAGTGGCGCATTCGGCATTTGCGTTTACGGAAATGGAGATGTGTACAGGGGAGCTTGGTTACATGACAAGCGCCACGGTCTCGGGGATTTACAATTGGAGAAAAACTCCACTACCACACGGCATTATCGGCAAATGGGGGACCCGCATTTGGTCGTCTACAAAGGTAGTTTTGAGAATGATATGCCCAAGGGTATTGGGGAGTTGAAGTACACAGACGGCAGTAACTACATTGGTGAATGTGAGGGGTTCTGGCGCCATGGTGAAGGTGAGCACCGCACAGCGAAGGGGGAAGTATTCACAGGTACCTTTCGATACAATCGTCGCCACGGCAAAGGAATTCTGTATACCCACTTTGGTGAATACAAGGGAGTATGGCGGGATGATGTGCTTGAAGATCATGTAATCTTCCAAGCTAAGAAAAACATGGCTACACCTGCAGGTATGGTATTCTATGATGGACCTTGCGTGGGCGGTAGAATGACGGGAACCGGTGCAGTGGTACATTTTCTCGATGGAAGCATCTACACGGGCGAAGTGCTCTTGGGGAAGCCGAATGGAAAAGGTGTTCTAGAAGTGAAGTCACTGACCATTTCTGGTATTGGTGAAGTGATGCTTCGCTATGAGGGAGATTTCGTCGCGGGGGTGCCTAAAGGCTGTGGTGTTGGAATGTTTACGATTGTATCATCAATCCCACATCCCACACAGACACCGCTGCCTTTGCCAAGGATTCAAGGCTTTTTCCCCTCCTTTGATGTGCCTGGTCAGTACACAGGGGTATGGGATAAGTTTTTGCCAAGCGGCAATGGGGAGTGGGTCTGGGAAAATGGGCAGAGGTACCAGGGCGATGTGAAATCGGGTCTGCCTCATGGTTCGGGTATCTTGACGGGGCCTGAGATACAATACGAAGGGTCATTCTCCCTTGGTTTTCCTGAAGGTCAGGGCAAGATGACCTGGAAGGATAGTCATGGAAATGAAAATAGATACGAGGGCACATGGAAGGAGGGGTATTTTGATGGTGAAGGTGCGTTGACGCCGCACGACACCCCGTCTTATGTGGGTGCGTGGAAAAGGGGACTGCGAGAGGGGAGTGGAGTGGAGTGCATGCCAAAAAAATATAGTTACACTGGGGAATTTAAAGATGACAAGCGCCATGGTGTAGGGAAACTTTATTTGGAAGCTGAAAATGTCATGTACGAGGGTGATTTTTTGCTGGGTGAGATGACCGGAAAAGGGACAATGACGCTAGATGACTGGACTGTGATAAATGGTGAGTTTCTCAATGGAAAGCCGCATGGGAGCGTAGAGATGAACTTGCCCAATGGCAGGGCGTTCCAAGGAGAATTTAATAATGGTGTAGTCAGTGGTTGTGGCACCATGATGTATTCCAATGGCGATAAGTTCCAGGGGAGCTTTACCAGCAGCAATGGGTTCGTTCCAATACGCCACGGACGCGGTGTACACCACTATTTTGAGGGAGGCACACTTGAGTGCTGCTGGGAGAGGGATGTCTTGAACGGCAGGGGCGTGTACACGACGGTCACCGGCGACCAATCGATCTGTATCTACGTGGACGGGGTGCGTTTGAAGGCATCCTCGTCCAGAACCAATGCGCCGGCTTCTGATCCGGACTCTATCGATGCAGCGCCAGCGAGCTCTGCAGGGCTGCAGAAGTCGTGTGGCACCCAGAGACTGTCGGTATCGGTGCGTCAGTCGCCGCCGAGAAGAGATTCTTGTGACAAATGTGCGCCCCATCTCCATCGACAGGGAAGGTTTCGGAGCTCTGACGTGAGAAATTTAATCTCATTGGTCAGTGTGGACAATCTCAGCACCCCCCGATGGGACAATGGGTGCTCCAGAACGCAGCGAGGTCTCTCGCAAACATCACCTCTGTTAAACGAACGGGATGCGTCAACGGCAGGCATGGTTGTGGTCTACTCCTCTCCCATGTGCGTAGTACGCCGAATGGGAGATGCAAGCTTTGCCGACAAGAATAAAAGCGCTGAATGCGCAAAATGACGACTGAAGTGGATTCAGTGATTCCCTCGTGCAGATTGAGGAGAGTCTTAACCACTTATTGTATCCATCATTTAACCCAATAACGTATGTGTACCCTCTACACCTTCCGCAGCACAAGGAAGGACTGTGGAGTTGATACAAAGTTTCTTTTCTCCCTTTTTTTTTTGTACAACATAGTGTGTGTGTGTGTGTGTGTGTGTGTGTGCATAGGCTCGTGTCTGACATCAGGGCGGATGAAATGTCTCTTCCCCATCAGAAGGGAGATGAGAGAAGTCGGATGTGAAGGTGCATGAGAGCTGCAGCTCGTATGGCTGGTTGGTTGGCTCTTTTTTTTTAATTTTATTTTTAACCCTTCTTTATCTTCCATCGGGGGGTGGGGGGTTCTCATCATTCCTCTCCCGTCTCGTGGACTTCGCGCCATGGAGGGAGCGCGCGGGCTTATAACGAACAATAACAACAACAACAAAAAAGAAAGGAGGAGATCTTTCGGGTTCGGTTTCTCCCGTCGACCACTCCTGTTGATTTCCTCCACGCACGGGGGGAGGGGGGGGTGATGATGACATTCGGTGGTCATCGATTTTGTGAGGATTATTGTTTTTTTTTTTGCCTTGTTTTGTTTACTTGCAATGTGTCTCCCCTCCCTTCTGCACTTCTGCTGCCAGTCTCTCCCGTTCAAGTGAGCCGCCTGCAGCGACGTGCACGCATTCCGTGGAATGTATATAAGCGTGAGTTCGTCTGGTGTGTGTGTGTACCGATGCATACGTTTCTCTGGCTGCGGCTGCAGCGCTTTGTCGTTGCGCCTTTGCCCACCGCCACTTATCAAAGCCCGTTTGGGTGCCATTCCTCTTCTCTGAAAATATATGAAAAGGAATGAGCGAAAGACAAAAATAATATGAAACCGAGAAGAGTTCTTTTTTTTTTTTTCTTTTTTTTTTGCTCTTCATTTGTTTTGTTTACAATTCCGCGTGGAATTTGTGCCAATCTGAAATTATTCTGCATCCTCCGCGCAACTTGTGAGTAGAAGAAAAAATAAATACAAAAAAAAACATCGAAAAGATCAAATCGAAAGAGACGAGAAAAAAAAAAAAAAACGGGCACGAGGAGAATGTGAGGAGAATATTTTCTGCCTTTTCTTTTCTTTTCTTTTTTTTTCTTCTGCGAGAGGAGAGAGAAAGAGAGTGCGATGAGTAAAAACAAGAACAAGAAATGGTGCATGACTTTTTTTTTTTTCTTCCCTTTCTTTTTCGTTTTTGTACATGACTCTCACACGTCTCAGCCACCCCTCGTGTTAACTCATGTGTCTCTCGCTGCGAGCAACGCTGCACCGTCACCCGAATCTCTTTTCCACCTTCTGCTTTCTTTGAAACACTCCATCAAAAGGAGGGACGGGCTGCGGTTGTGTGCGCCGTCAGCAAGTGCAGTGGCGTGAGAGAAGAAGTGGTGGCAGTGGCGAGGGAGGGGAGAAGAAGAAGAAGAAGAAGAGGGAGGGGGTTGCGTGCGTGAGAATGCGGCATTTGTTATCTTGCTCGCGCGCCTCATCCCTCGTGTGTGGCTCGTGGAGGTGTGACCGTCGATACCTCGTCGTGGGGAACATCAAGAACGGGGTGCAGCCCGTGGTCAACGTCAATTGGGTAGACATTGTGGGGTTTGATTCCTCATTAGTGAACCGGCTCGCTGCTGGTGAGCTCCTGGCCATGATGGATTTGTGTGCGAAACGTGTGGCGGATCTTTTCCTACGTTCTCTGAGGCCGCGTGTCAGCTGCAGCACCGTTGGGGTGAGCAACACAACCTTCTCCAGCCCTGTTCTGCACGGTGACGTGGTCCGGATGAATGGACGACTGGTGTTCTGCGGATCCAGTTCCATGGGCGTTTACATTCGCTTCTTCCGGTCCTCTCCGTCCACCGTGATTGAGTCACCGGCAGGCGAAAGTTTCTTCACGATGGTGGCAGTCGACGAGGATCTGCATGCGGTGAAGGTGGTGCCTGCTGTGGACCTGACAGAGAAGAGTGATATCGACCACTACAACCGTTACATGCTTATGCGGCAGAGGAACAAGGAGGAGGTAGCGGCGGCCGCAGAAATCAGCAAAAGACCGTTTAATGTTGAGGATGTGGAGTGCAGCTTGAACAAAGCAAAGCTGTCTCACGTCCACATCTCCTCCACCCGCACCTCGGCACATCGCATCTTTCTTCTTTATCACTTGAACAACAACCGAACCATATTTGGTGGCGAGCTCATGCGTTGGATGGAGAAGCACGCTGTGCACTGCGCTCGCATGTTCACGGGCAACCGCCACGTGTACACCCTCGGCATGCACAGCGTGGCATTTCATAATCCCGTGTTTGGGACGGACTGGGTGACGCTGGAGGCTGACGTCATCTACGTTCATAACACGACAATGGAGGTAGATGTGAAGCTTGTGGTTGAGCGTGATGGCTCTATTGTCGTGACAAATCGGGCGTCATTTGTAATCTTTAACACGGACGAAATTGGACAGAAGGTCACTATCCCCAAGGGACTAAATCTGCACATCGCCACACATGACGAATTGCTACGCTTTGCCGAGGCAAAGCTCAGGTACAAAAACCGTCGAGAAGTGCGCTGAGTTACAACTTGGAATTGTGCATACCTTTACGTATGGTCCATATCTACGTACTTATATGCAAGTTGTCTGAGTATGTTTTCTAAGCGCATGAAATTAGAAATAAATTATGGAAAAAAAAAAAAGCCAGAGAGAGGAGGAGGAGGAGGAGGGGGTTGATGTTTTTGTTTTCGTTTTGCTTTTCAGTGTTGGAAGATGGGCGCAGGCTCACGGAGCTGCTCAGTGACGAAGAGGTGCTGTGATGCCGCAAATTTCCCTCCCTTGACTGTCCTATGTTTTTTTGTTTGTTTGTTTCTTTTTTTTTTTTTTTTGGCGCTGTGTACGTTTCCTTTTTGTCGTGCACAATGGGTGCTCATGCTTCTTTGTCGTGTTTGTGTGTTTGCGTCCTGCAATGTAGTGTGCTGGTGAGGAAGAGAGGTGCATCTGTGTGTTGGGCTTTCCTTCACACCCTGCACTGTGGTGCCTTTTCACGAAGGAGAGCTCTGCGCAAGACTTGTTAAACCTCGGGTTGTTTTTGTTTGTTTGTTTGTTTTGGGGGTGTGTGGGTGGGGTGTAGTGCTGGTGATACGGTGAGCGACAAACACACTCACACCTCCAGCTTAGGTTCCGTCCATATTTGGGATGGACTTAACTCTGGAAGACATTTCAGATGAGGTGCTTCACACCATGGAGAGGGAAGTGGAGCAGCAGACGAAAAGGGTAGAGGAACTCCGGGGGCGACTTGCGCTTTTACAGCAGGAGCTTGTCATTGCTGAAGAGCAACGCACCAGCGGTGCGAATGCTCTTTTGTGGCGTCGTTTGATGGCTGATGTGGAGAGGGACAAGAGAGTGTCCGACGTCACGGCAGCTATGGCCTGCGCCATTGAAGAGTTTCGCAAAAGTTTGATTCCTCCTCCGGACTACGATGAGAAAAGTGAGGGCATTCCGTTTGTGGACAGTGACGACTATGCCGACATGTCACCTGTCGAGTGCCTCATGGATGAGCTCATGGAGTCGATTCTGCAGCTCGTTGCGGAGGGGGGAGACGAGCAAGCGCGTGAGCGCCGCCACCGTGCAATGCTGATGCTGCTGGTTCTGACAGTAAATTTTGGACGACTGGCTGAGATGCCGGAGGCAAAGGTCACAGAGGAGACGGAGGAGCTTCAAGAGAGCTTGACGGCGATGTGGCAGAGGCTGCTCTACACAGACGCTGGCCTCTCACAGGCCGAAAAGGACGAGTGGAAGCACGTGGTGAAGACTTTCCTCGGGGCGCCCTACGACACCCCTGCATGACGGAGAATGTGTGAGCGGAATGGGCTCCTGCGGCCACCAACGCAGCAAGATGGCGAAATGTAGCGGACACGGACGGATATATGGCGCTGGGTATAACATTTCTGTCGCATGTGTTTTTTTGCCCTTCTGCGTTGCCCCGCACCTCACACCTCACTCCTCTTTCCCTCCATCTCACATTATTTCGCTCTCTTTCTCTTTCTCTCTCTCTCCCGTTTTTTTTTTTTTTTCGTTCTCTCCCAGCTCTTGTTCTTGCCCCTGCCCTGGTCCTGGTGTTTCCTCATTCACTCTTTCTTTCTCTCTCTTTCTCTGCCTGCGTCTGCGTGGGGACAATGCTTGCTTGCGTTCATAAGGAGAGATGAGGCATGTAGCTGAGTGCACATACCGCTCTCTAATACCTCGCCATAGAGGTACATTCACTCTTGCAGCGGGGTGCTTTTTATCAAACTCTGCAGCAACGGCGCTGCCGCTGCTTTCAGCTCGGCGACACCTCACTTCCTTTAAGGGAGAAACGCGGGAGTTCATGGACAGAGTGAAGGGCGAGGAACTTGCCGTGGTGTATTTCTATACAACGTGGTGCAAGCCCTGCTCCTGCATCACCGCTAAACTGGAGACGTTGGAGGGGAGCGAGCAGTCCAATACGCAGAATGGCATGGTAGAGGGGGAACTGCCCTGTTCCTCTTCTTCGCAGGGATCCAGCGTTGGGTCATCTGTGGTCGGCGGAGCTGCTGCTGCTTCAAAATCACGTGAGCATCTGGAGGAGGCAAGGAATGGAGTGGGAGAAGCATGTTTGCAGATGCTGAAGAATGGCAAGACTGTGCGCATCATTCCCATCGACACTGACGAAAGTCCGAAGTTAGGTGCACTGCATGATATCCGCAGTGTCCCGACGTTTGTGATCTACCGCGACGGGCGCATTGTTGGGCGTGTGGAGGGATCCGGCGAGAGGCAACTCCTGCAGCTGGTGAAGAACCTGCTGCACGGCGATGGCCAAGACGGGCCATCAGACGAGAACCGAACACCGCAGCAGGTGGGGGGAATTTGACGGCAGATGGACGCAAAGGCAGGCGCATATCAGAGGAGATGAAATTGATGGTTGGAACGCCACGATCCGTAACAAATCAAAAACGAGAAAAGACAAATAAACCAACAGATAAAAAAAAAATTATGCACCAAACGATTGAAAATAAAAAAAGGGGAAAACGAGATGTTTTTTTAAAAAAAAAAGAAAAAACGACAACGACGACAAAAGATGAAGCGGTTCTTCAGTAGTACTCTGCACGGAAGGATGTGGGTGAGCAGGAAGAAAACGCAAACCCTCCCCCCCCACCTCCCAAAAAAAAGAAAAAGGAAAACGTTGAAGCGTGGTGTTGGGGTATGGGCAGGAGTAGTTCATTTGTTGTTATTGTCATTGTTCCTACGGCGGCAAGCTGGACTGATGGGGTGCTCGGTGGCGGGATGAATGCGCCGTTCATGTGCACATGCGAGGAAACACGGGAGGAGAGGTGGCAACTGTAAACGAGTAAAAGTCGTGTCAGTCGTGATGGGAGGCAAGCGAGAGACATGCAGGCAGGGAGACGGACGGACCAAAGAAGGGAGGGAGGTGGATGGGTGGTGTTTGTGTGTGTGTGTGTGTGTGTGTGTGGAGCCGAAACGAAACGCAAACTGAAGGGGAAGAAACAACAACAGCGAAGCGTAGCGCATATCAAGCGAAATGAATAAACTATACATTCTTTTCATTGTGCTCCTCCTCCATTTAGTTCCTCTTGTACACATTCCCTCCTCTTCGCAGCTAATTCTTTTGTTGTTGTTGTTGTTTTCTCCCACGCGAACGCCAGCCCCCTCTCCATCGTCTTGATTACATCGTGTCGCATCGCATCTGTATCACGTTTGCAATCTTGTTTTTTTTTTTTTTTCTCTCCTTCTGTATGTGTGTATGTGTGTGTGTGTGTGTGTACGCAGCACCCATTTCATGTGAGGTGCGCTGAATCGTGTGTCTTTGACTGTGTGGAGGGACGGTTGCTTCCTTGATTTTATGTCTTAGTGCGCGTTGTTGGACGGGGGAGGTGTCTGTGAAAACCGGCTCGTTTGTGGCCTTTTGGCCACTGCCCCCTTTCTTTCGCCCCCCCCCCCCCCCCCCCCAAAAAAAAAAAAAAAAAAAAAAAAAGCTCACTAAAGTGCAAATAGGATTCTGTTTGTCGTTGACGTGCGAGAATGTATCCTATACACTTATATCAGAGTATGATTGCAGGCAATGGGGTCAGCAGCAGTGGTGGAAGCGGAAATGGGCGTGAAATGGTAGCATGGCGGTGGCGAAGCATTCAACGGGTGCGAGGGATGCGGGCAAGTGCATCATTACATGCCCTCATGGCGCACTCTTCACCACTGACTCTGCTTCTGCTACTGCTGCTGATCATTTGTGGTGGTCATGATGCCATGCGAAGCGACGCAGCAGCAGCAGCAGTGCCAAATGTTGGAAACAAAAGGCGAAGCCCCCTCCAAAAGTATCTTCACGCAGAAAGGGTGCAGAAGTACGAGATGCCGTTTCCCTGGTTTCTGAATCAGCGCCATTCTGCGCGAAACACATCGACTCACTGCACTTCCGCATACGCAAAGGTTCGAGCAGGCGGCCGCATTCCCGCTGCACACACAGCGGGAAATTCGGTAGAAAGCGAGTGGCTATCCGCCATCGATGCCGATAGTGGATACCTCATTTTGAAACTTGACAAGCTCGCCCGAAAGGATCGAAGAAGGGTTCGGCAAATTCTGGCCGAGCACAGCATGAGGGATGCCCACATAATTGACGATTTGCACGTGCTTGTGTACATCGATTCTCCACGTGCTGGCCGACTGCACAGGGCCCTCGAGGCAGATGCTGACGCGCCCGCACCTCTTTCTTCTGTGGCAGTGTTGGATATCTATTCGTCACCCGCTGTCTTCAGCCTAAAACTTTCTCGTGCGATTCGTATCGCAATGGGCCGTTGCGGCAGCGAAATGGATGCGACTTTCAGTTTGCAGCAACGACTGAAACTTGATGTGCGTACTGCCCCGGGGAGGGAGAATGTTGTAGAGAAGTCGCTGCATGGTATCTCGTCCAAGTTGGAGGCAGCACGGAGAATAGAGGGAGGAGAAGGAAAAGGAAGGTGCCGATGGGAGGTACTCTTTGTGGCGGCCGGGAAGGGTATGGTGCGATGGTTGCTGACACGTTCCCCTGAGGATCACCCGAGCCAAGGGACGACTATGGCATGCTACTGCAGGGATTTCATCAACGCGGTCGTCAAACATCCGGCGGTGCGTTGGATGGAGGTTGCCGTGGAGCACGCTGCGCCGCTCAACAATCACGCCACTGCTCTTGTGCAGCAAGGACGCCAGGATGGAACTGAGCCTTTCTGGCCCATGTGGGATGCGGGCATCAACGGCAGCGGTGAAATCATTGGAATAGCAGACACTGGTATTGACTACGACAGCTGCTTCTTCGATGACCCGGCGGAGACCGTTGCGCTCTATCCGAAGGTGAACTATCGCCATCGAAAGCTGGTCTCCGTTGTCCCGTGTGAACTAATTCCTGGCGACTATGGCCTTGGTGACAAGGTGAAGGGGCATGGCACACATGTCTCCGGGACAGCAGCGGGACACGTACTTGGCAATGGCACGATGTTTAAATACGACGGTGTCGCAAAAGGGGCGAAGCTATTTTTTATGGGACTCGGCTGCCCCAGTGAGCCGCTGCTTTCCCTGCCAAATGACATTCTCGATGCGTTTAGACCAGGCTACGAGGCAGGGGCACGTGTTTTCTCCAACTCATGGGGATTCTTTGTGCCGCCAGAGTACACTGCAATCGAGAAGTACATCGACTCCTTTGTAATTGAAAGGGATGACTCCCTCTTGTTGTTCGCCGCTGGAAACAGTCCGCTAAGAGGCCTGATGACACCTTGTCAAGCCAAAAACGTAATGTGCGTTGGGGGACATGTCAATAGCTTTGAGCCGGATCAACAGAACATGGTTGGGGAGTTCTCATCATTTGGACCAACGTATGACAACCGTGTGAAGCCGGAGGTGGTTGGCCCTGGAAAACCCGTCACCTCTGCACTCTCAGACGGTGACCTCACAACAAAGCAGTGTAGCATCGTGTCTAAGGAAGGGACTTCGATGGCAACAGCAGCGATAGCAGGCGCAGCAGTGTTGATACGTCACCACCTGAGAATACTTGAGAATGTCACGTCACCGTCTGCTTCCTTGTTAAAGGGGCTGTTGATTCACTCCACCGTGCAGCTGAGCAACGCGCAAGCTAGTGGGTTTGGCCGGGTTGATCTCTCGGTCTTCTTTACCCCAAATGGCACGAAGGGATGGTTCCGTGACAGGGAGTCGGTGGGACACCGTGGCAGCAACATGTACTGCTTCACTGTAGCACCTGCGACAACAAAGGCGAATGATTGGGTGCGCGCGTCGTTAGTGTGGACGGATCCCGCTTCTGCCTTGGAAGGCTCCACGCACTCTGTCATTAATGATCTTGACTTGGTAGTGGTCGATTCGGTAGGGAATGTATATTATGCAGGCGAAGATGGAAAACTGGATCATGCAAATGTTGTGGAGCAAATTCGTTTAGTTTCTTCTGAGACCTTGGCGACTGGGTTCCGTGTGTTTGTTTATGGTGGTGGCGTGCATGATGGGGTGGTGCAACCGCACGCGCTCATTGTGTCTGGGCCTGACCTGCAACACGTTACTAATTGCAGTGCATTATCCGATTTGACGTGTGCACACAACTGCAGTGGGAACGGTCAGTGCATTGGAGGTGTCTGCAAATGCCTCCCTGGGTACCGATTTGTCGACTGTTCTCTCTGCGACGAGGAGCTTCTTTGTCACGGTCGCGGTACCTGCTCCGCCGAGGACTTAAAGTGTACATGCGACAATGATCACTTTGCAGATGATACCTGTTCAACGTGTAAGGTGGGTTGGTATGGTCCATCGTGCTCCTCCGACTGTACTTGTAGTGGAAGCGGGAAATGCAACACAGCAACAGGCGAATGTACATGCTCAAGAGATGAGAAATGGGGTGGTTCTGGTTGCTTTTCCGGCCCCAACTGCGAGTACTGCTGCATAGATTTTCATGGTGAAATGTGTAACCTACGAAGTTACTGGTGTCCACAGGATGCATCGCCTGTTTATGTGAATGATACGACTGGCGCCTATATTCAAATCAACGGCTACGGCACGTATTCCCCCATGGAGAGCTGTCACTGGGTTATTCAGGCGCCACGGGGCTACAGAGTACGTTTGGAGTACCTGCAACTCGACATAGAGGACAACACTGACTTTCTAGTGGTATTTGATGTGATTTCTGATGAGACGGTGGAACTGCGTAGGGACACTGGTACAAGCGCGCAGAGCGAGATTCTTATGTCCTCGTATAACGTGCTGACCATTGTTTTCGCCTCCGCTTGGTCTCAAACTCGCGGCGGTTTTTTGCTGCACTACACCTTTGAGAAAGTCGAGACTCCCAACTGCACCCTTGTTTGCGCCCAAAACGCCACCTGTGACGCGCTTGGCGGCGGTTTCTGCGTGTGTGACGCTAACAGAGCGGGTTGGAATTGCGAGTTGGAGGCGCCTTCTAGTGTCGCCACCCCCATTAGACTGGAGGCGGACAAGACTCGTGGCCTCGCCAGACTCATCCTGCCTATCAATGGTGAGGTGCATCTTGAACTGCATGATCCACACTCCACGGGGGCCGATTTCCATTTGTATCTGGCGTTTGCGAACGAATTGCTTGCACTGCAACAACAGGGACTGGGACTTTGGGCGGCAGTTGTGCGCAACAGTAGCGTTACTGGTACCATTGGTGTGGTGCAGGAGGGGAAAATTGTCATTGCAAACCATTGCAGGTATGTGGAGATTAGCCTGAGAGGTGCCATAACTCGCAAGGACAATACAGTAAACGTGTTGATCACCCTTCTTCAGAACGCCTCAGTGGCATCTGATATGGGTAACCAGGCGAATTTCATTCTGGCAGAAGCCGTCTACACTGTAGGAAGAGGGTCAGCTGATAATTTGAGTAACGTGAGAGATGAGGAGGAAACGGACCCCCATCACCTCCTCATGTACTGCAGCCGAACACCGCCCGCTGGGTTTCCCGGCAGAAGGTTTTCTAACGTCACCATCATGACCGTGTTACTTGTTGTTTTGGTTGTCACTGGTGTGGGACTTGCCGTGGCGGTGTTATCTGGCAATTGGCGGGGTGAAATGGGCTACACAATAGAGGCCACGTCATCTGATGGAACGTCTCTCTCCGGAGTCAGCATCGAAGGAGCAAGTGATGGGCTTGGATTTGACATTGAAAGCTTCATCAATTATGGTAGCAGAGATGACCTCTTCTTCTCCACAGCACCCGTGGTGCAAGCTCTTGTGGAACATGGCGAGCAGAGGACTCTGGTAGGGATGCGGGAGGATGCACATGCTGCGCACCGATCAATCCACCTGGACCCCAATGGCGACAATGGGGAGGAAATGGCGGAACGGACAAAGTAACACCGCATGTGTTTATTGTTTTCCCCCAACTTCCCTTTTTTTTTTTTTTTAGCGTGTGTGTGTGTGTGTTTGCTGCTTTCTCTATCTCCCACACACGCTCTGTCTGTAATGTATTACATCTGTACATCTGCATGGATGCATAAAGAGTTTCTTTTTGGCTTCCAGAACACACACACACACACACGCAAATGTATACAGACCGATGGAGAGTGAGTGCTGGAGAGTGATAATACTTATGGGCATATAGTGACGGACATCTCTGGACTTCTGTTTAAAGCACATTGGCTTGCCATTAATCTCCTGATGTTTTCGTTCTTTTTTTTTTTTCCCTTTTTTTTTTTTTTTTTTTTGCAATGCTCTCATTGTGATATGAGAGACTTTGTCGGGGATGCTCTTCTTTCCGCGTGGTTGTTGTTGTTGTTGTTGTTTCACGTTGCCTTTCTTGCTCTGCAGGTGGTTTTATCGCACCTCTCTCTAGTTTGGCGCGTGGTAGCGTGGGAAAAGTGGTCGCTGCTGCAGGTAACTCGGGCAGGCTTCGTTGTGAGGGAGTCCAACATGTCGGGTGGTGGTGGTGGTGGTGGTGGTCATGATGTGAACAACCGTGACGGTGAGTGCGGGGAAAGTGTGAATGTGACCGGAGGGAGCGCTTCTCATGACTCCGTGGTGCTGCGCCTGCGCAACCTTGAGAAGATTTACCCAATCGCTGGCACGGGCGAATGCGTCGTTGCGCTGCGAGGAGTGAACCTCTGCGAGGGATGTGGCGAGAAGGGCTTCGGCCCCATTCGGCGCGGGGAGTTTGTCATGATTCTTGGCCCAAGTGGTGGCGGTAAGACGACGCTGCTGAATATCATTGGCACCATAGATTCCCCGTCGAGCGGCAGCATTGAGCTCATGGGGGAGGTAATCGACAAAAGGACCCCTGACAAGTTGCTGGCGGATTTCCGTCTGCGTAGGATTGGTTTTGTCTTCCAGACCTTCAACCTGATTGCCACAATGACTGCCGCGGAGAATGTAGAGCTTCCAATGACCCTCCTCGACAACCTCTCCGCAAAGGAGAGGCGACTGCGCGCGGTTCGTTTGTTGTCTCTGGTAGGTCTGCGAAATCGCGTCCATCATCTGCCGTCAGAGCTCAGCGGTGGGGAGCAGCAGCGCGTCACCATCGCGCGGAGCCTTGCCAACAATCCGTCTCTGCTGCTGCTTGACGAACCCACCGGTGACCTCGACACGCTAAACACAATTGAAATCATGGATCTTTTGCTCAACCTCAACCGCGCGACCAAGACAACATGCATAATGGTGACACACAACCCGGATCTCGAGTGCTACGCCGATCGCATTCTCTACGTTTCGAACAGTCGTTTCGTGAAGGAGGCACGGAACTGCACACCACAGCGGTTAAAATATGATGCATACGTGCAGAACCTTCAACGAAGGGAAAATTTAGCAACAATGATCGAACGTAGCGCCAAAGATGAGTAGAACAGGGAAGAAACAACAACAAAAACTGAACATCCTCAGTTTTAAGCGACATTGCATAGAAACAGAGAGGGAGGGATGTATTGCGGGCTTGTTGTTGTTTTTTTTTTTTTTTCCTTTTCTGTTCTGCGTTCGTCTCGGAAGACTGATCTTCTGCCCTTCTCTTTCAGTTTGAATGAATGAATGAAGAGCAAGGACGAAAAGGAGGGGGTCAAAGTCCCCCGCTCCACGAGGAAAACAAAATTCATTCGTGCGCGTGCTCTCCCGACTTTCCTTCTCACCTGCTCCTCAGTGCCCCCCCC
>JASANX010000947.1:0-34634 GCA_030849745.1 Trypanosoma scelopori | reverse complement strand
CCTCTTTTTTTTTTTTTTGTGGTGGTGGTGGTGGTGGGGTTGTCGTTTCCCTCTTTGCTCTGCTCTTCCTGCCATGGAGGCCTTCACCGTATGAAAGCCGGTGGCCACGAAGGCCTTTTTTGTAACCCCACATGGACAGTTTGAATGTGAGTGTGGCGCGACGAAAAGGAACTGGTGCTGCATTGTCGCTTGTCTTGGTCCCTCTTCTCCTTCCCCCTCGTCGTGGTGGTTGTGGTTGACCAGGGCCTTTCCCGCGGGAAGGGAAAAGAAACAACAACAACAACAACAACAGCAGCAGCAGGGCAAACAAACAAACAAAAAGTGTCAGAACAGAAACAAAAAAACTAGAACAATATATATATATATATATATATTTTTTTTTTCAAAGGTACGTGGCTAGCCGTGGGCAGTTTCTCAGTTGAGCGCTTATACACATGGATGCCGCCTCTTGCATGTCGTCTCAGGAGTTGGGCGTCGTGGTGACGTCATCCGGTGGTGACTGTTCTGCATTTCATAGCGTGAATCCATGCATGTGCTCAAATGATGGGGGTGCATCATCATCTTCATTAAACTCAGTAGAACGACGTGGGGATTCTGTGGCGTGTGACAATAATGAGCATGATGGGCATTATCGTGATGATAAGAAGAAGGTGGAAAATAAAGATGGGCAGGACCAGTTTGCTTCGGGTGATGCGGCGAGTGGTAGCGCATTAGAGTGCTGGATTTGTCGCGATGCAACGAACACGCCGGATAATCCTTTGATTACGAACGTCTGCATGTGTCGTGGTTCAGTTGGCTGGGTTCACCGCAGCTGCATTGACTACTGGGTGTTGTCGCAGCATCGTACGAAATGCCCGAGTTGTGATGTTGTCTACAAAGTCATTTCCATGAATCGGATAAAGCTGCCGCAGACTCTCTCCGGGAAGTTGTTATTTCTGCTGTGGAATCTGTTTCTTCCCTTGTCCTCCAAGGCGGTGAATTTCTTTATGGGGTTAGCGATCAGCATCGTTGTGGTTCCGATGGCTGTCGGTGCGTCCTTTTATCACAAAAATATCTTCTACGATGTCACGGTGAGTGTGGGAAACACCAGGAGTGAAGTTACTGCTGCTGCTGCTGCTGCATCATCTTCTTCAAATACTGAGACCGGCGGGAATGTTTCTTTGCAGTCTCCCTCTGGCGGTACCTCAGCTTCGTCTTACGGTTTTTGGATGTGGGTCAGTGTCATTATGTACGGATGGATTGCTGTCACAATCTGGCGCTATTTAAAGACTGGCTGGCAGCAGTGGCATTCCATCTTTGATCGCGACACCACGGAAGAAAGCTCGAAGCCGCAGCCGTACACCATGGTGGAGTACGCTCACTGGACTATAGATGCCTGGGTTGAGTGGACAAGCTGCTCCCCCCAACAGCTCCTCCAGCGGTCACTTGAACTGTGTGTACTCGTGCCCTTCTCGTTTGTCATTAGTTTCCCTCTTGGGGCGGCGGCGGTGGCTCTGGCTCTGGCTGCGGGTATGATTTTGTGGCGGCTTTGGCTCCCGAGAAAGCGGGTTTTAGACCCCTTAAAACGATATGAAGAGGTGCAGGGGCGGAAAGAGGCTGCGACCGAGTTGGATATTACACTCTGGTTCGTCACACACATCACTGAGATGATACTTTTTTCGTTTGTCATGCCTGTTTTGGGGGGCATTGTTGTGCACCTCGCTGCCTCTCCATACCTGGTATCCTTCCAGCCATCTTTTCACGCCTTTGCGGAGGAGCTCTCACTGTTGCGACTCGTCGTGTATTGGCTAATAGGGGCCGTCTTCTCCATGACGCTGATGCGGGTGGAATCGACGATCATTTTTCCCCTCTTTGCACCAGGTGTCGACCTGTTCTTTCTGCGTAGTGTGGATCTGAACCTTGAGGGAGAGAACGCGTACTGGAACTTCATATTGGTACAGATATTTGATGCGGACCCGCTTCGTGCGTTTTTGGCCTTTGTTCGCATTAGCATCATTGAGCTGGTGACGTTGTATGTGTTTTTAGCTGCACCTCTCTACATTGCATTTACCACACATCACGTGATCACGTGGGGGTCTTTGAGGGATGGAAACATGCCGCAGCCTCTTCCCGCTGGATTCCCACTTCCCATGTTTGAGAGTGTCGAGGATGAATCCGTTGAACTACCTGCTTTCTTGATGAACAATGACACCCAGAGGCAGCAGCAGCAGCAGCAGCAGCTACTGTTAGCGAACTATTCCATACTTTCTGCAACCGTTCCAAACGAAGCATTCCACGCCCTCCTCATGTTTCATGATGTCATTCATACGTGCTTCTGGTTCATCAGCCACCCCATTTGGCGTCGCTGGGGATGGAATTTGTCGATTATTCTCGGAAGTGGGACAATCATTGTCTTCTTGACACTGTTTCCGTTCCAGTGGCTCATCTTGAAGCTGCTGCTTCCGGTCCTGTCGTGGATCGCAAAGCACATTGTTCACATGGAGGGATTTCTCTTTGATGAGGAGCGGGTGTCGATCCTTGAGATTTGGCTTCGCGGTGACGGCATGGATGACATCCCGATGCCAGAGGTGCACATTTCAACGGTATTTCTGCAGCGTGAAAGGGCGCTTCCGCCGGGAGTTGCACTCCCAAAGTTCCTAAAAGTGCGGCTTGCTGTTTTTGCTGTGCTGTCCTTCGTTGTATCCTGCACAATGTTTTGGATAATCCCCGTGATGATGATGACAGTGCTGCTCCAGGTGATTCCGTATAGCGTGCCGCTTATATGCGGGCTGCTGAATCTTTTTTTTTTCCTGCTGAGCCCGAGGACGTACATGAGCGCATTCAACCTTTCTTTGCTTTTGTGCATAGTTTTTGGCTGGGCCATTGTGCACGTGACGCAGCTTTGTGCACTGCCACTGGAGATACCGCTTCAGCAGCTGGTGCAGGAGACGATGGAATTCTGTTGCAATGTCAGGCGTACCGTTGGGGTCTACGTTCCAAATCAGGATGAAGGCGAAGAGTGAGGGTGTTTTTTTGTTTTTGTTTTTGTTTTTCTTTTACGAGGCGGGCGACGAAGCGGCAATGCATAACCGATACGCAGAGGATGAGTTTTGTACAGGAAGCGCCACGGAGAATGCAGACGAAAGCGAAAACAAAACAACAACAACAACAACAAAAAAAAAAGGTGGTGGTGGTGGTGACGAAACATTAAAACAAACAATGCAGCAGGTGTGGGTGGGTGGGTGGGTGGGGAACACCGACGGCCTGCATGCGCCACATGCATCTGTAGACCTCTTTTTTTTGTTGTTGTTGTTGTTGTTGTTCTTCTTCTTCTTCTTCTCTCTGTTCCCTTAAGAGAAGCCTTTGGGAAAAGTTTTTGTGTGCGTGTGTGCGCTACGAGCGCGTCGCACTCCCCTCCGCTCCACTTTCCCCGCGACGCCTCCCTTCTCGATACTTCAATTCTCTGCAAACTCTCTCTTTTCTCTTTCTTGTTGTTGTTGTTGCTGAGGCCTCCGTCATTTGTTGGACGATGGGGCGACATCATTCTGTTCTTCTCCCGCCTGCATGCCCTCCACGCGGCAGGTTTGGACGGGAGGAGAGCGCGCACCTCTTCTCCCGACATCCCATTAAAAAAAAAAAGAGAAAACAAAAAAAAAGAGACTACCCGTTTGTAGGGATTCTCTGAGCGTTTCCATGTGACTTTACCTCCTCGCCAGTGGTCTCGTGAGGCTGACGTTGTACTCGGGGTAGATATTCCCAACCCGTTCATTCATCCGTGCGGTTTCTGCTTGTCTTTCTCGTTGCAAAGGCTTGGAGGACGCAAGAGTTCGCGTTACATATTTCTCTTCCCCCATTCCCTTCTCTCACCCCGGGCCCTACACGCTCACTCACTCACACACACACTCACACAAATATAAATATATATATATATATATATATATATATATATATATATATATATTAGCGCAGCTGAAGAATCATCATGTGCATGCGTTTGCCCCTCTCTGGTCGGCTGTTGCTGCTTCTGCTGCAGCCTTCTTCAATTCTTCCCCACCCACGGAGGATAGTGGGGGAACGCGCCGGATACGCCACAACGCTGACGCCACACGGGCACCAACGGCTGGGTCACGCCCCGGAGGTGCTGGAGGTGGAGGTTCTTATGCCCCACGGAGACGCTGATGACATGGATGCCTTCCCCGAGGTGGAGGGACGTCAGGGGGGCAGCGACGATGCTGCCGAGACAATCGCAACAATTGACACCTTTGCTAGAGCAAAGGTGGCGAATTTTTTGAAGCGAATGTCGCATGATGCAAGTGGCGCGACATGGACAGACTCCTCACCAACGTCATCTTCTGGTCAAATGGCGATGGAAGTTCGCGAGGTGCAGACTGCGGGGGACGAAGAGACGCTCTTTCATGCGAGACTGCGTCTGCCACTTCCCCACGAATATGGTGAGCGCTGGGGTGAAGGATTGGCACCAACGGAAAAGGAGGCAGAGCTTGTGGCAGCCATGCATGCGGAGCGCGTCATTGATGCCTTGGGTTTCTCCATGTTCCAGCTCACCTCGAAGCAAACACGTCACGCGGAAGCGGCTCGTAGCGCCGGGCGGTGGGCTCCGATGCCCGGGGAAGGAACGCGGCCGCCGAACACGCCGTCCCCACCCAGGTTGCAGCTCTTGCGAGAAGGTGCAATGAAGGCAGCGGAACGCCGGCTGCAGATTGACAACATGGTGTTTTCCACCGTCACCGCTGCTGCCTTCACGCCAATGAAGCTTACCCTTGCCTCCCCATTTTTTCTCGATCACGCGAGCACGTACCGCGTGAGGCAATTCTTCGCAGCATACAACTCCAACATCCAGCGCTACTGCCGCATAACGGCACTCCACAAGTACGCTGGTAAGGTGGGCGGTGCTGCGCCTCCCTCCCCCGCTGCAGATAGTGATGATAATGATAATAAAATATTTGTTGCACAGTTGCGATTGCCCATCGATGCTCGCTTTGGTGAGCGTATCGCGTGCGGAAAGGCACCTACCAAGAAGGAGGCTTACACGCTTGCATGCATGCATGCAGAGCTGATTATCGACGCTCTGGGACTCGCTCTTTATCCCTCCAGCAAAGAGAAACAAGAGGTTCATCTGGAGGAGTGCCGGAGGGTAAATCGGTGGTGCAGTGAACCGGGTGAGTGCAATTATCACTACACCAAGGCGTCGCCGCCGCCACTGCAGCTTCTCAGGAAAACGGAGGCTATGACAGCTGCAATGCTAGATTCAACAGCCTCTGTAGAGTCGGTGCTTATGGACCATGCGAAGGCGATTAAAATTTTCAATAATGTGACAGACATTCATGTCCTTAACCCATCTGCACGCCGCGCCTTTGTAAACTATATGGTGCAGCACAGGACTGGTGAAAACGATGCGGATTCACTGTTTTTTGTGGAGACACTCGGCGTGAAGGATCACCACGTGTATCGCGCCACTGCAACCGTACCGGTGCCACCGCTACCAATGAATGAAGAGGAACAGATGTTGTTAAATGGGTTTGTTGAGGGCAGTGCTGCTACTCCCACTACTACGACAAAAGCAACAACAACGACAAGTGCCACAGCCACTTTTTCTTCCACTAGTTCTACTACTACTACTGCTAGTAGTAGTAGTTCTGTTTTGTTGTCGTTTGTGGCTATTGGGATCGGAACATCGGAGATGGGGGCTGAGACCGCTGCGTCGATGCATGCCATCAGCGTTCTTGAGTTGCTCAACCGGCCACTTTTTGAGGGTTTGGCGCAGGATCAGGAAAAGCCCCAGCGAAATATCACCAGCAGCACGGTGATCCCTCCACCTTATCGTCATGTGATGCTTCACATTGGACGCATTATGGTTCCGGGTCTCTCCCCTGTACGTTCGATTGGTGCTGGGCAGTCATCGATGCGGCATCACGGCTTATCTGCGGGCGACCATGAGGCACGACTTCGCCGTGCGCGGGCAGAACTGCCAAAAAGTGACTGGTCGCTGGATGCAGATGCGGAGGGGTACATCATTGTGAGTCCCACTGTCAACGTGCAGGAGGGGAGGAACTACGTGCATACACTTCCATCTGTGCGCCAGGCGGACCGGTTCGCGATAGTGCGGCTCCGGGACTACCTGGAGCGCCACGGGAAGCGCCTGGAGAGCGCCGTAGAAAAGACTGCCCTCGACACAGACGAGGGGTTGAGGCGGTGGGTGGCCAAGGCCACCCTGCCTGTTCCCGAGGCATTTGGCCGTGTTGTCGCGCATGGTGAGGCTTACACGGAGGAGGAGGCAGTAGTGATGTGTGCTGTTCATGCTGAACTTGTTCTTGATGAGCTTGGAGTTGCCCTCTACGACCTCCCTCTTCTCCAGGAGAAACACTGTGATGCCGCCTGGATGCTCGGGCGATGGGCGCCGTATGAGACGATGGCGACGCGACGAGCTGTTCGCACTCCCCCACCGGTGCGAAAGGAGCACCCAGACTCGTGCCTGTGGGCGCGGCTGTCACTGAAAAGAGAGGTGGCGGGAGCGCACACCGTTTCCCTCGCTGAAAGGGCACAGATCACCGTACCGACAGCCCATCCATCCGCCGATGATGAGGATGATGGAGCAAAAACGAGGGTGCCGAAGGAAGATGAGGCAGCAGTGGCGACAAGAACAAAGGCCGATGCTGGTGCACCTCCTACATGCACCGGGAATGGGGTCTCAGATGATGCGCTTTGTGATTTGGCGGGGCTTGTGTTTCTGCATCCCTCTGATATATTTCGTCACGCGCCGCGTCTTATTGATCTTTACTGCAAGCGCAATGGTGTGGATGTGTTTCGCTCCGTGCGACAGTATAACGTCAGCAACCCTACCTACGGCCTTGTGCACCGAGCCATCATGGAAGTTCCTCTGCCGGTCCAGTTTGGTCGACGCCATGCGGTGGGTTGTGCTTCAACAAAAAAGGATGCCCTTGCATTGTGCTGCATGCATGCGGTCTACATTCTTGGGGACCTTGGGGTCCCCATTTACAGTGGCGCGAAACAGGCCGAGTATGCAGCTATAGCGCGATCCAAAGGACGCACCGCTCCTATGCCTGGTGACCCACTGAAGCCCGCTGACACGAAATCACCGCCAGGGTTTAAGAGTCTGCAAGATATGCACATGGGGAAGCCACTGGCTCCAACTGTGCCCACTCAAGTAGAGCTTAGCAAGCCGTTTGTATGGAACAGCTACGTAACTGCATGCCGTCGGTACATTGAGCAGAGAAGCGAGCAGACTGTGCTCGGAGCCCTTTTCACGCAAAACAAATCCCCACGCAGTGGAATAGAGGTGGAGGATAATGGCCTCGACGTTGTTGAAGCATTGCCACTCTTCACAAATGCCAAATCGAAGCTCTTTCAGAAGTGTGCAGCCGCCAGATTACCACCACCGCCTCCTCAATCTTTTCGCTTTGAGGTGTACGGTCGACTACCAAACCGCCGGTATCTGGTGGAGCAGCCTGTTGCTGGGACCCCGTTTGTCGCTCGGGGGATGGGAATTGAGGGCCACGAAGCCGTCACACGAGCGGCAATGCACTACGAGTACATTCTCGGCATCATCAGTAGTTCCCAGCAGCAAGGTCGGGACGAGACGAGGTTGACAGCGCGGCACCGACATGGCGATCTTTTTGACCCTACCATTCGTGACTTCACGCCACGTGGGAAGTTATCCATCATGGTGATCTACACAACGCTACGCGCTCCATTCCTGCCACTGCGCCTGACGCTAAAAGAACGCAGTGGCACAACTGCGGCTCAGACCGTTTTTGTCGCACTTATTGAGTTTGAGGATGAGAGTGGGCTGCGCATGGCGGGGAAGGGGGAAGACCTCACCAACGCTGGGGAGGCGCAGAATAGAGCCATCGCTGAGCTCTTCAGACAACTGCAGCGCAAGTCAAGTTTTCAGGCGGTTATCCAGCTGGTGCGGACGTATCCAGCCCTGCGCGCTGAAGGTGCGGTCCTCTACACCAACGAAGGGAAGGCTTTGCTGCCACTGCAGTCGCTTCTGGAGGGGAGAAAATGCTTGCTGACGCCTCCCGCTGAAAAGCTACTCTTGCTGTCGTCGGAGTCATCCGACTCTATCCATGTAATGTGCCTGCTGAATGAAGCTGCACAGCACTTGGACTCGCTGGAGCTGCAGCTGCTCTTCAACGTGGTGAAATCTTCCCTTGGATCGAGGACGATAGCGGCACCCGTTCTCCCACACACGTTGCCTACGGCAGCGCGGCACCTATTGAGTTCTATGGGGCTCATCGCCCCAGAGGCATCGGAGCAGAAGTGGAATTGCGGGGTCGAGGTAAACCTGATGGGATTGGCTGTGTCACTACTTGCGACTTGCTTGCCACCGACTTGCGTCACACGTGAAGGGGCTGGTCGATCAGTGAGCAGCGCGCTGCCTCTACAGCTGGCCAAACTCCTCCTCGCTGGATTTCTGATGGGGTGTGAGCAACTCTGCATTCGGGTGGCTGCGCTTGTTCTTTCTTCGGCGATAGGTGGTAGTGTCGAGAATGAACATGGTGGGGCATGTCAACGTGGTGACATGCTGGAGTTTGTCGCTCATGCACTTCCCCAGAGAGCACAGCGTATTGCTGGCGACATTGCAAAGCGTCTTCAGGTTCTCGCTTCCCAGTTACAACAACCGCAGCAGCGGTCACCGCCGTCTAGTGCTCTTGCTGCCCTTCTGGTCTCTTCCTCTGGTTTTTCAAACGCTGGAGCGAGTGATCCGTGGGGTGCAATGGGTAGAGACTTGGGACCGAATGAAGAAGCACGTTTGCGTCTTGCGGTTGCGTTCGCTACATTTCCGAGGGTGCTTGTGCAGCGAAAAGCCGCCGCTGATGGTGTGCTTCGCCAGGTGATGGTGGAGTCGAAGGACCAGAAGAGAAGAGTGTGTGTGGGGGTGCCGGCGTGTCTGGCGAACTCCTTCCGCTCTTCTTGCAATGCCGCCGTTTCTTTCTGCTGCTCCCTTCCTTGCTTTTGTGCCTTTGAAGGGGTTGCTGCGTCTGGTGCGACGGCAGAGCAGTCTCCAGTTTTGGGTGCGTTTCTCTCTCCGTGTGGGTTGTTGCTGGCTAGTTCTTGTTGCGAGGAGTCGCGAATGGTTGTCCTTGCGGAGGATGTGCCGAATGTGGTCATTTTGGACGGCTTTCTGCCTCTGGTGACTCGGGCACCGGAATCACTTAATGCCCTCGTGGAGTTGCGCCTCGCTGTTAAGCGGCACTGGGACGTCTTGAGGCCGCTTCCAGCCGATGAACAGGGAGTTGTGGACAAGCTACTGATGGAAAAATGCATCGCGGCACACGTTGCAGAAGCGTCCCTTTTGGACTGAGGTGAAGTTGAATGAAAGATTGAAAAAGAGGGGAAGAGTGTACGGGAGTGAGTCTGAGTGTGCGCAGGTGTTCGCCCGGTCACGTCAGTTCACCCCCACCCCAGTCCCACTTTGCTTTTTTTTTGTTTGTTTGTTTGCTTTGCCTCCTTTGGCAGTGTTGTGACCGCTACACCCTGCCGTGTTTTCTTTTGTTGTTGTTGTTGTTGTTGTTGCTGTTGTTGTTCAATGGCTTGTTTCGCTTGGAACGAAGGCAGGACTAAACAAACAAACAAACAAACAAACAAGAGAAAACAAAAAAGAGGGGGTGGTGGTGGTGGGGCGGGGGAGCAAACAAAACCCTCAGAGGTCAGAACAGCAAGAGTGCAGGGAGCTCGAGGAGCAATAGCAACAGCTTAGAAGAACAACAACAACAAAGAGGAGGTGGGGTATATTCTCACCGCTTGTTGCAGTGAGAGGGGTTGGGGGAAGGAGTAGTCCCGAGGGAGTTTGGGCGGCACACGCGGGGCCTCTTTCATACGCCTGTGGGGGTGGTGACGAATATGCCCGTCTCGTTGGGTGCTTCACTCAGTGATCCCCACTTTGTCGCTGTGCAGATCCTACACACGCTGAGTGTGTTCTTCATCCTTCTCGGCGTGGTGCGCGTGGTGCTTGGCGTGCTGGTGCTGGCGCTGTTTCACAGCAGAAACGATTCCAACTCGCTTTGGGTGTCGCTCAGCTTCTGCTTTCACATCCCTCTCCGCTCATTGTTCGCCGTCCGAGTGTTGGATGGCGCTGGTGGAACGGACGGATCCGCGGTGCGTTTCTTTTTCATGCATGTCTTTACCGCCATTTGTATGTCATACCCACTCGCCCTGACGATCCAGCGCCGCAAGTTCGCGCTTGACTTCACCATCACGCTCTACGCAATTTATTTTTTCCTCTGCTGCCTTGTGGAGCGACGCTTTTTAGGTGGTGGCCCCGCGTGGTGGCTGGCGGTACAATCCGGATTCTGCATCATGTATACCGCAACCGTGGTGCTCTGTAGACACCGCGAGTTGCAGGATATTTTCTTCCCCGCTCTCTCGCCCGTTGCAAGTCCTGTCCATTTTGGCGGCAGCGATGGGACACTAACAACAACATCAACAACGGCGGCGGCGGCGACGACGACCGCACCCGGGGCGTTGAATGCTAGATTGGATCCGGTCACCATGGATGCAGGGGAGCGTTTGTTCACAGCCGACTGCACCTCTCCATCGCATGGGGTAGATGCGGTGTTGATGGGTCCGGGTAGCGCCAGCAAGCGGCGGTGATGGAGTGGAAAGCGGCTGAGTACATGCATGCCCCTCATTTTCTCTGACGTATTTCACGTCAGAGACGTTGGGGGCTCGTATCAATCCGCCTCTACCTCCCTTCACCTTTTCTGTTCCCCTAACCCCTGTGCTTCTCTGCGTTACTGCCTTTTCCGCGCAGTTATGAGTTCCTCGTGTTGCTGTTCACTTGCCACTTGTTACTACCACCCTCCGCACCGTTACAATATTTGTCATGGTTGTTGTTGCTTTCTGTTTCATTGGTATTATTATTATTTTCCCCTCCCCTTTTTTTTTGGGGGGGGGGTTGTTTGTTTGTTTACGTCTTCGGTGCTGTTGCTCGATGACGTGGAAGGAAGGAAGGAAAGCAGAGCACATTTGCTCAAGGGTGTCTGCATTTGCGTTTGTTTTTAAATTTTATTCATGAGGTACACTTTGCGCCTTCTCCTCGCATGCCTTCTCGCGGCGCTAACCATCCTCGCAGTTGGTGATGCTTTTTACATCCCTGGTGTGCAGCCCAAGTACTACGCCGAGGGCGAGGACGTGCCGTTCATGGTGAACTCGCTCCGCTCGCTGCAGGAACTATTTCCGCATGGTTACTATGAACTGCCCTTCTGCGCGCCAGAGAAAATTGTGACGAAGATTGAGACCATTGGCGAAATCATTTGGGGTGATCGCATGCAGAGCTCTCTCTACACTGTGAAGATGATGGTGGACTCGAATTGCACCAAGCTCCCCAATTGTAGCGTACAGGATAACAACCTTATGATCCGAAAACGCATTGATCTACTAGAGGATTACATCGAGAAGGGCTACCGCGGATTCATGAGTATCGATAACCTCCCCGTTTTTGGGAATGTGGATCCTACGATTATGCGCCAGTGCAAAACTCCCTTGAAGGATCTGCAGTTCCCATACTACCGCGGCTACCCCATTGGTGTCTCGCGCTCATGTCTCCAGAGTACGATCATCAACAACCATCTTCAATTTTCCATCAAGTACAACAACGCGCCCGGAGATACGACAAAGTTTATGGTGGTTGGTCTGAAAGTTACACCCATGAGCATCAAACACGAAGATGACAAAGTCTGCATCCCAGGCGTAGAATACAGATCTGACGAGAACGTTCTCACCACCACCGATGTGCGTCAAGGGACAAATGTGTACTGGACGTACAGTGTAAAATGGGAATTTTCTGATATCCTCTGGGCCACACGCTGGGACGAGTACCTTAACAGTTCCATTTCAGATTCTAGTTCTGCCTTCCATTGGGTCTATTTCTGCTGCAGCCTAGTAATTGTACTTCTGTGTGCCACTTCGGTTGCTACCCTTTTGATGCGGACCCTTCACAAGGACTTCAATCGCTACAATTCTCCAAATGTGGATGAGAATCAGGAAGAAACCGGCTGGAAACTTATTCATGCAGATGTCTTCCGCACGCCATACAGGGCGCCACTACTTGCCTCTTTGGTGGGAAACGGCTTTCAGGTGCTGGCCATGTTCACTGGTATACTGCTTTTCGCGCTTCTTGGTTTTCTCTCCCCCGCACGTCGTGGCGCCCTCTTGACTGCCTTTATTATGCTCTTTATCTTCATGTCGGCTGTGGCTGGATATGTGTGCGGGTTTTTGCTAAAGTACTTCAAGCGACGTGAATGGAAGCATGTGTTCTTCTGCGGGTGCGCCTTCCCTGGGACGATTATTGGAGTCTACCTCCTTTCAGACCTAATCAAATGGTTCCACCACTCTTCAGACGCCGTCCCATTCTCACTGGTGATCACCATTGTGATGCTCTGGCTCTTTGTTAGCTTGCCACTGACACTCGTGGGAGCATCTTTCTCTTTCCGGCAGGATGCACTTGAAAACCCTCTGGCTGTGGGTCGTCTAGCGCGTGAGATTCCTCCACAGATGTGGATGAATGGGCCCTTATTTTTGTTCACGATTCCTCCTGTTTTCCCATTATGCACAATCATGTTGGAGCTCAACTTTGTGTTGCAGGCCTTGTGGGCGGGTCAAGTGTACTACGTGTTTGGTTTTCTTGCTCTGGTGTTTGTCATTTGGACCATTATTTCCGCTCTTGTGACTGTGTTTCACCTGTACTATGTTCTCTGTTACGAGAACCACCAATGGTGGTGGTACAGTTTTATCATCCCTGGCGGCTTTGGCATTCACGTCTTCATATACTCTTTGTGCTTTTACTCATCGCAGCTGAATTTTCAGTCCTTCGCGTCATCGCTCTTGTACTTCATGTACATGGGTCTGCTCTCCTTGTCCTACGGCATGGCAGCAGGTGCAATCGGGTTTGCGTCTGGTACGCTCTTTGTGCGCAAGATCTACGCAAATATCAAAGTTGACTGAATAAAAAAAAAAAAAGGAAAAGCGAGTAGCGCTTGACTATAACCGACACAAATACGAAAAAGTGGAAGGAGAACCAAAGCGACAAAAAAAAAATATATATATATATATATATTCATATTTATACGTATATAACATATTAGAGAGTTGCAAAAACTGAAATGATGGAAAGAGGTGGGGGTGGGAAGAAAAACGAGAAGAAGCGAGGGTTTGCTGCAGGTCGACTTCCGTAGAAATCCGATGCGGCAAGGCAGAATAGGTGCAGGCAAAACAACGGAGGAGAGGAGGGGAAAATGTGGTGCGATGGTGGTGGTGGTGGTGGTGGGCGGATGACGAGAGGAAAAAAAAAAAAAAGAAATGCGTCTTTCTTTTGGGGGAGGGACAACAGGAGTGAAATGTGCGGAGATAGTTGAGGAATATGTGCGTCTGCGTGCATCTAACGTAATGCGGGGAACTAACTCTCCCAAACACACACACACACACACACTTTTTTGTTGTTGTTGTTGTTGTTAATTGCCTTTTCCTTCTCTCCATTCTGTCAGACTGTGGCTTACTGTTCTCTTCACTTCTCTGCCCTCATCTTCCCCACTCATTTCATTGCAGTATTCGTATAACACCGTCAGCCGGATCAACTGCGGCGACACGCAGGTGGTGAGGGAACGCGCAAGGCGGGAGAGGAGGCAATCCGGTAAGTACATACGACCTGGAGGGAGGCAAAAGGAGGTGGGCAGACGGGTATCCTCCGAAGTGGTGGCATTAGTAGCGGCGGTTGGTTGCCTTCGCTACCTGCCACTCTCTTATTGCCATTGCCGTTGCCATTTTGCGACTGGTAGTCGGGAGCGCCTCTGCACGAGGTCACTGGTTTCGGCCCTTGCACATCTCTTGTATCTGAGAGACGCTGAGACACACCAAGCAAGACGCCCATTTGGCATATGCGGCATCAGCGAGGGCAACAGCGTCGGAAGGATTTTTCGCCCGGCTCAAGCTGCATTTCACCACGCAGAGTGTTTTTTTCTAGTTCTCCTCCCCCCTCCTCCCCGCCGACCACTTCAATTCTAGTGGAATGTCCATCATCGAGGGCTTTGGATGGTGACAATGTGAAGAGGAGCAGCAGTGCGCGTCTGCTGCGCGCGAGCCCTGGGCCCCTTAATTCCTCCTTTTTACAGTCTAGTGAATTCGCCTCCTCTATCTTATCATCCGCAACGACGCCAGCAGAGACATCGAAACAATTGTGTTCTGCCGATGCTATCTCTTCAAGCGAGAAACGACCACAGTCCACTCTGTGCCACCAGCTCTCTAATGTCATCAGCCACGCCAAATACACATCCTTCGCCGTCACACCGTTACAGGGGATTCTGAAACGTTCAAGCGAATCTGAACCTAGCACCGCACGGAAAAGTCGAAACCGGCATGTACACTTTGACGAGAAGATCAATCTGGTGTCATCGAAAAGGTGTGACATCGAATTGCATGATGATAGTCTTGATAAGCAGTCTTCTGGATTAGATATTCGAAATTCGGAAAGATCACCTTGTTTGTCATTACCAGTGACGACGCTGCGCTGTTCTTCAGCGTGGGGGGAAGACTCCCAGTGGTTTAACGAGCAGTTTGGTCTAGAAACGCCACAGGTCTCTAGAAGGAAAAAAGACACCGCCGCCACCATTAGCTGCAGCAGCAGCAGCGGCAGTGATGACAATGGCAGAATGGGCAAAAAGCGCCATAATGAGGGACCGAAACAAATGGCCGCCGCAATCAATCCGCTGAAGGAGTCTGATTTAATGCTATCTGCGCATCCTCTCGGGACCTGTACAAGGATTTCCCACTCGTGTGCTCTGCTGTCCACGCTGGAGGAACAATCCTCAATGGGTGGTGGTTTGCTCTCTTTGCAGAATGCAATTGTGCCGTCGAATGAGGGTCGTGTTCGCTCTGGTACAGTCAAGCGGGTAGAATCTGGACGCGCAAACGTGGATGCATCTGTGGATAGAGGGATCGAATCGGCTGTAGCCGCCTCGCCATTCGCACTGCGTCTATCGCCAAGAAGGCGCCCAGGGACGCCACGCCTACACTCTAGCGCCCTGCCGATTAGGTCAAACTTAGGAATGTTTTCACAACCGTCGTCCCTTCAGAAATGATGTCGACGGTTTCGTGGCCTCTCAAGTGTTTCGCACGACGGATGCACGATTGAAAGAAGTCGAGCCCCATCACTGCATTGGGTCGGTGAGAAGTTTGTGTTGCTCCCCACCGTACAAAAGTGCATGCACGACACTGCGTATGCGGCATCGGAGTCCATAACCGTTTTGCGGAATCTTTGTGATATCAATATGGGGAAAAAGTGGGGTGAGGGGGATGGAGAGGGAAAGAGAGAGAGGTGTTGTAGCTTGGGTGCGTTCTGCCATGTTGCCACCTGCATTATTGGAGGGCGCGCCATCCCCCTTGCCCTTCTTCCACCATTTTCGTAAAACAAAGCTCAAGGAAATATTGTTTTCTCTCCTCTTCACTACAAATAACACCCTGAACATATGCTACTGTCCAATGTAACACGTTCTTGAATTGGTTCCCCTATACCTTTAGAGAGTGTTGCCGTTTCTCTCTCTCTGTATATATATATATATATAGAGAGAGAGAGAGAGAGATATTCATGTATCGGTGTGTGTGTGTGTGTGTGTGTGCAATTGTGCATTTGTGTGTCTTCATGCACTGGCATTGTCTTATGTTTTATTTTTCTCTGGTAATTCTCCTCGTGCAGCCTTTTCTCCCACTCCCTTTCTCTCCGTGCGCATCTGCGTATGGGTGCGTGTATCTCTGTGTACTCGCTCGCTCGCTCGTTCGTTTGGTGGCTTCGCAGATCCCTGCCACAGCCATTAATGACATACAGGGTGGTTGCGTCCACCTTGATGCATGACTAAGTGGGAAGGTGCCAAGTGAAAGGGGCTTGGGGACAGGGAAAAGTAGTATAATTGAAAAAGGCAGGAAGGCTTGAGTATGCAAGCGAGGTGCCCTGAGCCTTCCCAATACGTGAATCACAACTCTGAGAGCGCACGAGGAAGCAATGAGATGAATGAAGACCAGAGGAAGAGGAAGAAGAAGAATGGAAGGGTGGAGGGACAGTCTGTCACCTGCTCTGGACACTGTGCTGCGATGCTTCTTTCGTCCTTTTCAAACTTTCCGTTTTAGTTGCGAAGGGGAGCTGCTTTTTTTTTTTTTTTTGTGTGTGTGTGTGTGTTTTCAGCCACCACCACCACCACCACCACCAAAGAAAGGGAAATAGAGTCCGCCCAGATGTCGGAAGGTGGACCTTCTACTATCCGCGCACGAACGGCCCTGCTGGAGCAGTTGCGAGACATGCATAAGCAGCAGCAGCAGCATTTGGTAGAGAGGAAGCAGGATTGTCACTCCAGCTTGGTGACGAGCAGTGAATACATGGTAGCAGGTGACGAAAGCGAATGTAATTCAGATGCCGCTTCCCCCATAGCGGTGCGGTTTGTGCGAAACTGTCCTCCGCTCACAGATCCCGCGTGGGCTATGGAGGAGCTGTTGCGGATATGCCCTAATGTGGCAGTTTGGACAGGCACAGGGCTTTCCAACTCCGTGTGGGCCGCCCCTGGAAGCGGACACTGTCCTTTTGGCACGACAGAGGGAGATTTTGTGCGCCATCACTAGTTCACTGGTAGTGTTTGGTGTTTTTGGTTCTCCCCCATCTAACACACACACACACTCCCTCTCCGTGTATATATACATATATTTACACGTGCGTGCCTTGGTGATTGAACGAGTGACACTTGGCAGAATGGAGATTCATCTCTTGCGTGGGGCTTGTTTAGATTGAGACCTGTTCTTTCGAATTATTATTCTGTTCTCTTTCAAACTTTGCAAGTTTTTTTTTCTTTCCTTTTTTCTGCATTGCAGGAATCAACGACTCGTGCGCACGAGCGAAAGGCCACAATGAAGCTCACAGTGAAATGCTCTGTTGGAGGAGATACCGATCGCACGAAGGAGCTGTTGATACACAACCCAGCAGCCACACTTAGCAACCTGCGTGCCGCTATTGCCATCAACTTTCGGTTACCAGTTTACAGCTTTCGCATGACACATAGCTTTGTTGATCTTAGCAGCGAGAAATTGCTGCTTCGTGACAGCGGGATCAAGGACGGTGATATAATTACAGTAATAGCGAAGCGTGTGAGGGGAGAAAAGGACGATGAGGGAGGGCAGCAGCTGAACGAACCTCGAGTCAATCAGCCTGCTGTCGCCTCAGTAGCCTCGAGGTCGACTGAGGGCCCTGGTTCTTCTGCTCCGGAGGGTGACATGGCATGCAACAGGTCAAGGCAGTTCAACAATAATAGTGGGGACCACAGGGGCAATAGCGGGGATAGGGAGACAGAGCGAGGGAATGAAGAAGATGATGACGTCGGTGCTGAGAATGAGGAGGAAGAGGAGGAAGAAGAAGAGGAGGAGGAAGACGGTCCCACAGCGCTATTGAGTCACCTCCTCGAGACAGTTCCGAATCTTGTGGAGATGCAGCGGGAGTTTCTCGCCAACCCGTCTGAGATGATGCAGCAGATTCGGCTGAGGGACCCGCGGCTCTTTGAGCTCATCACGGCGAATCACCAGGCTTTCATTGATCTTGTGAACAACGAGGATCTTGTTGCGACCATGCAACAGGAGCAGGAGGAGGCACATTTATCTATTCTTGATGAGGAGGGCGAACTAGACGAGGAGATAGAGGATGCCATCAACTCGTTTCTGGCGCAATACATAGCAGGTGGAACCAACGGCGACGGTGTCAGCGAGCCGGGGGCCGAGGAAGAAGGGGGAGGGAATGACGGTCGCACGGAGACGCAAAACTACCTGGAGCGCGTGCCGACGGAAGAAGAAGAGGCAAAGATTGAGCAGCTGATGCAGCTGGGTTTCACGAGGGACCAGTGCAAAGTTGCCTTCTTTAAGGCGAAGCGAAGCCTCGAGCGTGCTGCAAATTTGTTATTTGAAGACCCTCCACAGCTTTAGTGAGGGGATTGAGGGAGGGGGGGGGGATGAAAAACAAAGTGCACGGATATGTGTAACGATAAGTTACAGTAACTAGAGCGAATAAATGTTTACCTTTGTGCAACTTGAAGCGCCTAAGCGACGTGGTGTGTGAGGCGAAAGAAGAAAAAAAAAAGGGGGAGGGGCTGATCAAAAACAGTGGTGGTGGAAGAGGAGGAACTGTGAGGTGGTGGGACCACCACCACAACAACAACAACAAAAAATGAAGCGCTGGAAAAGAGGCGGAAGGACGAAGAAGAGAAGGAACTGGCGAAGATGGCATATTGGAAGAGCACGAAGAAGGCTCCAGGTGGGGAGGAGAGTTGTGCAGTGAGTTTGGAGACGGAGCGGGGCGTCCGGGGGGTGGGCTTTTTTTAGTGCCTTCCCTTTTGCCTTATGTGGTTTGTTGGCGTCTCATTGCGTGTCACTGCTTTATGCAATCATGTTCAAGTAGTGTTCTCTCTCTCTCTCCGTAAATATATATATATATATATTTCGCTTTTGTGCGTCGCGCAAATGATGCGTGCATGCCACGCGCAAAAAAAAAAAAAGAACTGCACATAGGCTATGAGTACCGTACATGCTATCACGACCAGCGTTGGCGGACGATTCCTGCTCCTCGGGTGCTCGGATGGGCTCAAGGCGTACCATCTTCATCCAACGCATCCAGTGCGGAAGCTGATCCCCAGTGCCGGGGGGGAGGCATTAGCGCCGCGTGGCTGTCACGCTGTTGGTGGCTCCGTCGGCGTCGTCGCTGTCCTCGGAGAAACACCATTGATTGCTTTCGTTCTCAACGGTGGTGTAGGGCCCGAGGCCGCCGCCCCTTTAGCTGCCGGCGTTGGTATCGGTGACGTGGAGCCTGAGAGAAAAGGGGCGAATAGTGTCAGCCCAGAGTACCCTTCAGTGTCAACTTCTCGTGTTCTCTGCTTGTATGATGCCGCCAAAAATCAGCCGATAGCCGAACTTCATTTTGAGACAGCGGTTGTCGGGGTGCGGATAAACACGAAACGGGTGGTGGTTGCCCTGGCGGAGCGCATCCATGTCTTGGACCTTTGGACATTGCAGCACCTTGCAGAGCTACGCACGACCTCCCCACGAAACCCTGACGGCATTCTAGTCTTGTCAGACCAAACGACGAATTCCCGTGGAGACGCCGTCAGCTACGTGGCATTTCCGCAGTCAGACCACGGACAGGGAGACGTGTGGGTGGCACAAATCAGGGAAAGGCAAATGGATCACGGAGAGCAACCCGCCAACGTGACTGATGCCCGCGCCGGAAATGGGTGTGGTTTCGTTGAACGAGTGGCAATTGTCAAGGCGCATCAATGCGCTGTGGTTTGTTTGGCGATGACGCGTGACGGCACAAGGCTTGCCACTGCCTCTGAGCGAGGTACAACCGTGAAGGTGTTTGAACCGGCAAGTGCCCGGCTGATGTATCTCTTTCGGCGGGGTATAACGCCTGCACGAATGCTTTCCTTGTCGTTTAGTCCCTCGTCTGATTCGTCAGGCCTGCAGTTGGCGTCGCTAAGTAGCCGCGGTACACTGCACCTGTTTCGTTGTACTTCCGCCGGTGGAAACGAGTTGGTTGTGGCCACACCAGCAGTGCCGCCGTACCCTGGCACCGGGGCACGCAGCTTTGCCCAGGCCACTGTTAGAAATGGAACATCAGCCGCTGCTGCACCGTCTTCGTTGCTCAAGACGGTTTTGGATCCAAAAAAAAGGTGCGAAGTGCAGGCCTGCTTCTTCTCTGAGAATGGGCAGTTTATGTGGGTTGTACTTCCATCAACGTGCGCCGTAAAGAGCGAGGGGGCCTGCGCACAGTTTGGTTCTTGTGGCGGCAGCTCTTCAGTGGGTGAAGGGACGGCGGTGTCAGCGGCAGCATCTGATACTCCCTGCTGGGTGGTACAACTGTATGCCATCTACATGCATGGCTGTGAACTGGTGAGGTGCCATGTGCTGGACTGATCTGCACACACATCTGTGTGTTGCAAAGTGATAAAATCGAGGGATGTATTGCAAGATGAGAATGGAGTGCAGGAAGAGGTGCCAACCTCTCTTTCTCTCTCTCTTCTTTTTTTTTTTTTCTGCTTTGTTTGTTTGTTTATAGTTGCTGCTGCTGGTACTGCCTCGAAGGGGCAAACGCAGCGCAAGAAGAAAGAAAAGGTACTTTTCCCATTCTCTCTTCTTCTTCCTCCTCTCTGCATACCCGCACTTCTCTGTTCTTGGATTATAGAAAGACGCGTGGTACTTCTTTCCTTTTTTTTTTTCCCCTCCTGCATGTGGTTGCGTTCAGAGTAGTTCTTACAGGACGACGATGGGGATCGGTGGTGTTGGTCTAGAAGAAAAAAAGAAAAAAAAAAAGAGGGAGTCGAACTATCTGATCCTGTTCCTTCAGTGAAGGGGGATGCCGTTGGTGGACAGCAGTAATGGTGGTAGTCGTAGTAGTAGTAGTGGCGATGATGACGATAAGGATCATGAAATGTGTAGCATTCTTGTTTCACGCACTTGCTCGCAGAACTCTCTCAATGCAGTCGCAGAAAATACGTCTGTCGACGTTGCTGATGAACCACGTCTACTACCTGAAGTGTTTAGCCTCGAGGACTGGGCATCGACAGAGCGACTTGGCTTTTCTCTGAGCTCGAATTTGGAGCTGCGGCACGAGGAGGTGGCCGCGATGCCGTTCTTGCAGGATGTCGCATCTCGGTGTGAAAGGCACTGGCATAGTTTTCCGGGAGGTCTCCCGTTGCTTACCAATCTGACGACCGAGGTAAGGGAGTTTATGCGGCGCTCTGTATGGCGTCACGGCGTGCCGCGCCACCTGCGCGGAATGGTATGGCTGACACTGTCGGGTGTCGCGCTAAAGATGGATGAGAACAAAGGCTTCTGTCGAGCATTGTTGGAGCGGCATGGCTACATGCGGGGTGAATACGCAGAGGCAATCGAGAAGGATCTCCTTCGCACCTTTCCAGGCCATCGGTACTTTTCGCCGGATGGGGTGGGGACTATCAAGTTGCGAAACGTACTGCATGCCCTTTGCTGGCGTAATCCTCTCCTGAACTACTGTCAGTCGTTCAACTACCTTGCAGCTTTCCTTTTACTGGTGCTTGATGATGAGGAAAGTACCTTCTGGTTTATGTGCCACCTGTTGGAGCATTTGCTGCCAAACGACTTATACTCCGAGTCGCTGGTCGGCACAAGGGTGGACCAGCTCGTCCTGGTTGCACTCGTTGAGGAACGCCTGCCACGACTCGCGCAGCATTTTGTGGATATTCATTTTGATGTCGGAACGCTGGTGCCGGCATGGCTCATGGTCCTGTTTGTTAACGTTTTTCCCGTTGAGACAGTGCTGCGTGTGTGGGATTGCCTCCTTGCTGGGTCTTCCTGCGAATCGTCAAGTTCATCCTGTGTGCCGCTTGAAGTAGTGTTGGCGACGCTGAAGCTTTTTCAAGCGCAGATCCTGCAATGTATTGATGCGGGTGATCTCGTGACGTGCTTGAGCCATATCACAAAGCGCTTGTTTGAAGCTGAGAAGCTTGCTCGACTCATTCGGAAGAAGCGTCTCGCACTCTTGACGCTGCAGCAGATGCGCCAGCGGATGAGACCAATCGTGTTGGAGGAGCACCGCCAGCGAGAAAGGCGTCGTCGGGAGCTGTCTGAAAAGCATCAAATGCCACGGAAAGCGACTGCTTCGGTGTCACAGGCGGCGGTACAGAAGACGGAAGGACAAGACAAGGAGGAGGGGGCCTCGCTGCCGCCCAAATCCGCTTTAGGGCTGTGAAAACGACACACCATGATGTTGCACGGCGGCGGCAGCGGTGAGGGGGTGGATGGGCAGAGAAGAACGACCACTGTGTGTGTGTGTGTGTGTAAGGGGAGAGAGAGAGAGATTGTATCACTTGTCGTACGTGCATGATTTGAAGGTTTGCAAACACAGTGGGAGGGAATGGCACTGCATGTTAGAATCGAGTAATACTCTGACTCGGTGTGCGGGGATTCGGCAGAGGCGGTAGCGGATGTAAGTGGCCCATGATTTCTCGCCATTCCTTTTTTTTGTTTTTCCCCCTTTTCTTTAGCTTCTCTATCTCTCTGTGTGTGTGTGTGCGTGTGCGTGTGCGTGTACATCAGCACGATGACGAGAGGTCGGCGTGCCGCAGGCGTAGCGACGGCGGCGAAGAAGACCTCCAGGAGGTTGCCGGCCGTCACGTCGCCATCTATCGCGGCAGCCCTCCGACAGGCCTCTGCACCCGACGATGCAAACACTGTATTCCAGCGCAGCACGGTCAATTCAGGCAAGTTGGTGGCAAATCCCCGAATTCCGGCAACTACCCTGCGTTTGCAGCCAACTGCGCCGGATGTAAGCTTTTGGAAAGGGTTTTGCCGACCGGCTGTGTTGGCGCAGACTCTGGCGAACATCGGGACTCTCATTGAGGCTGACTCCATATTGTTGTTCACTACTCCTCGGCTGCGCTATCCGTTTTCGGCACTCTCTTTTAATCGGCTGCAAACGGCGATGCAGGCTGTCATTGACGCCGCTGCTCTGTTGCAGTCCGGTGATGATGATGGTGGTGGTGGTGAACAAGGCAAGGACGACTGGCCGTCGTGTAGTGCGGGTGTCCGGAAAAGGGAAATCATAGAGAAGCTCATTCAACTAGCTGAGACGGCGGTGCCCATGAAGTGGTCGATTATTTCTTGTTTCGCCGGCTCCAGTGATACTTTCATCACCACTCTGTGCGCCCTGCGTGACCGCATGCAGCAATTGAGACGTCTCTGGCAATTGTGGGAATGCCACATGCATGCAATGCCGTTGCTACGCCTCTGCAACACAAGGCGTGAGGTGGCCACCGTTATTTTTGGTTCCTCAACGGGCACGGCTGACACTGTTGATGCAATGCAAGGGATGAGCTCCTGGCATCAGCGGGAACAGCATGTGATTAGGGTTTTGATGGAGCGGGCAAATGATAATGATCCATGCGTCGAATCATGGGGTCCTTCATTTGCCCCACCACTTCGCGTTGTCGGTGGGTCGTATATACTTCACCGAAGCTCACGTTCTGAGGCGTTGGCATGCCTCCTGGATACTGCCGAGTTCTTTGGTCTTCCACCGTTTCTGCGCTCCGTTCGCGTTGCAGGTGGACAAACACGTCTCTGTCTAACGCAGCCCTTTCCCACATCACGTGCAGCCAATTCTCTAGCACACTCTTCCGATGAGCCGCTGCCGTCACTCTTCCCCTCACCGTACGACTTGGACCCGCGCCGCTACGAGTCTCCGGGGCCAAGTCAGGCGCAAGTTGTGCAGGAGGAACTCATCGACTTGGTTAGCCAGCACTGTTGTTTTGGTATGCTGATTGGGGAAGCCGATCAGGTGCTTGGGCTACTTCGCGCCAGTGCAGGTTGCATGCAGCATGCGGAGGCAAAGCGAGAGAGCAAACAAAGATCGACAGCGACACTGGAAACAATAGTAACAGGGACGGGAGGGACAAAGATCGAGCAGCCAAACGCCAATGTGTCTCCTGCAGTGAAGGATAATGCACGAGGCGATCCACTCCTTCCCTACGCGCAGTCGCTTCTCAGAACTGGGCGAGGCGGCAATGGAAACGGCGAAGGAGTTTATTGGCTCTGCGGGAATCGTTGGAACTCCATGATGAACTACTATGCACTCGTTATTGCCGTTGTACTGCCACACGATTGTAGTGATGGTGAACACGGGGAGCTCTACGACGGACTGGTGCAGGCTGCTGTTCCGTATTATGTAGCCGCCGTCTTGGAACTCACCCGTTCTTGAGTGCAAACTTTCCCCAGGCAAAGGCAAGGAGAGAACGCAGAGTGCAAAGAGCCTCCCCTCTAAAAAAAAAAAAAGAAAAAAAAAGCAAAGAAGGAGCAAGAAACAATTCGTACGTGTATACTTTTGTTGTTGTTTTTCTTTTTATTACTATTGTTGTTGTTACTATCATTTTTATTTTTAAATATATCTTTCCTCCAGCTGCATCAGGTTCCTATTGCCCTTTCTTTCCTCTTTTCCTACGCACCCCCCCCCCCCCCCCCTCTCTCTCTCTCAGTTTTGTTTGTGTGTGTGTGTGTAGTGCATCTTCCTTCTTCATTGGTTTTCCCACTGTGTGTGTGTGTGTGTCTGTGGTGTGGGGGAGACGACACGGTCATCATGTTTCGCAGCACGCCCATATTCAATGGCGGGTACATGATGTACCACCGCAAGTCAATGGGGACAATGAAGTACAGCAAATGGAAGGGGGCGCATGGCGGCGTGAGTCACTTCTACGGCCGCACACCCATGATTGAGGAGGTGAAACGTGGCGAACCCATCACATTGATTGATCGCCGCATCATGCATTACGTGCACCGGTCTCGGCTCCGTCACTTTCAGCTGTTTCGTTCGTACCAGCAGAAGTCGAACTCAACAGAATGCAAGTTGCGTGAGGGTGAGATGCTTCGACGCCGATGGCACCGACGACTGCAAAAGTCTTTTATAGCCTTCATGCAGTTCAAGACGATGAAGGTGCTGGAGGACCAGGCAAGGCTGGTGAACGCGTACGGCCAGGCTGCAGTGAACGCGGCTCTGGGCGATCCCTGGGACGCTGCCACAGATGCGGAGAGGGAGCGCAAGTGCGCGACGATTAGGCGCAGGGTGAGGGCACTTCCGACTGTCAATGTTGTGCCAAAGCACGTAGCGACCATGAAGCAGATTCACAATGACCGATTCAACTATCGCTGGAGGGTGAATTGAGGGGATGTGGTGAAACACAAGAGGAATAGGATGGGAACTCAAGATGCAGTAACACGAAGTGTAGCAATACAAAAAGTTATCGCGCGCTCGTGTGTTCGCGTATGCCCCTCTGGGGGGTGCGAGAGAGAAAGAGAGAGAGCGAGAGCGGGTGGGGTAACTGCTATCTGATGAAATCAGTCAAGGCTTCAAAAACGGCAACCCGCAACAAATTCTTTTGCAAATGACGTGCTTTTCCTTCTTCTGCCCCTGTCTGACAACGGACAGAAGGTGCAATATAACTCTATTGTTTTGCAGCTGTGTTTTTCCCTCGCGTCATCTCACTCTCTCTCTCTGTGTGTGTGTGTGTGTTTGTGTCTTGTCCTGGCGATATTGACACTCATCTCACCCACCCATTTTCTGAAGAAAAACGGGGGAAAGGAGTAGGAAGCATTGAGCGGGAAAACGGGGAGGCAGGGAAGAAGCTCCTATCGACAGGGACCAGTGGGAATGGGAGACGAGTGTCCGTCGTCTGTCGCTGCTGCAGAGGTCGTTGCGGGTGGCGAATCCCCTCAGTGCATGCAGTTCCCCTCCCCCGTCTACTTTGCGCGGTGGATCGACGAGCGCCACGCTATCATTGGGGCGGGTGGCGGCGGTAAGCGGTTTGGCATGGTTAACCTTCTTGCAATCGTTGCTCTGAACACCATGCCCACGCCACCGCGTCGCATGTGCGCCCTCGGTGGGAATCAAACTGTGAAGCAACCAAGGCTGGAGGATCTGCCTCCCTTGCACCACTGGTGCTTTGTTACCGCTCTCAATATGGAGGGGAACATTCCATGGTGCGCCTCATCCTTTCTGCCCTGCACCGATGAGACGCAGCTTGCCTCTGGTGTGCTGGGGCATTTGGCCGTCAGTCACATCTCATGCTTTACACTTTTTGAGATCTGGCGATGCTCGTCGACGCGGGGTATTGCTATTCGGCAGCTTGCATGCATTGATCTCCCCACCGACCCGAAGAATCCCGACAAGAAGCCCATTGCCATTGTGCAGGGTGCTGTAGTCGTCGCGCATGATGACGGCGGGATACATGTCTATCGCCTGTCTTCTCTCATGCAATCTGCGCGTTTAGCCGGAGTGGAGGAACGGGATGCGGCGCACTTGACCACCGTGGGAAGTGAGGAGCAGCACACTGCCACTACTTCAGAGGCAGCAGCCGCAGCCTCAGCGCCATCGTTGGTGGTGAAAGCGGAGCCGTTTGCCGTTTGGTCGCTTCCAGCTCGAGTGAACGAACTTTATGCCAACCGTTTTTTTGTCCCGCGAAAGAAGAGAGATGGGGATGGATCAAGGCGGAGAACACATTCCAACTACCTGCTCGTTGCGGCCCTTGTACAAGACAAGACGCTTCGACTCACCACAATGAAGCTCCACTGGGACTCTGGGACAGTTGCCAAGCTCAATGGTAGGGATAAATGCGATACGCGTGACAATGACAACGGCGAACGGCGTCACCCCGCAGAACTCGTGGATGCATGTGTGTTCACTGGGAAAGACTGTCGCATTCCTTTCTCATTGATGAAGTCTTCTATGCGGTTGGTGCAGCTTTTCGGGGTAGAAGATGTCACCCCATCAGCGACGGACGTCCTGTGGAAGAAAGTACGCCGCCTGCATTGCGAAGGGAACGCCCGCGGCGCCATGCCTGTCGCCGGTCTTGTGCTTGTCGTCTACGATGTGATGGGCAACCAGTCGTACATGCTGTCGGCTCGAGTGTTTAGCACCGCCATCAGAACTGATGGAGAAAATCCCTTGAACAGCATCCGACGACCTACCGCACCCACAACTCCGGCGGATGTAGCAGTAGATGCCGGAAAGAAACTGCTCAAGCGGCTAGCTCTGCATGTGTTGTTCGCCCCTAAACCATCTCCCATAGTGGGGGAGGGTATCACTTCGATCAGTTCGTGCCATTACTACTGCAACCGGCCTGATGGCGTTGCTGTAAATGGGGAAGGGCTCGGCACTGTCATTCCATCTCACTGGTTGGTTGGTACGGTTGAGGGTTCCCTTGTCTCAGTTGTGTACGGTGGTGACGGCGAATTTCATGCGCAGTCAATTCGTCCTGTGAAAAATAAGCGTGAGGCAGTCCGTTTTCCGGCATTGCACAGGGAACCGATTTCTTGTGTAGCTGTGTCACGCTTGAATGACGTGTTAACGACGGATATTGCACAAAAGGTTGTAGTGTCGGCGTTGCCTTTTTGGGATCGCCCGCCATGCGGGAGTGTAGATGGGGCGTTGCGCCACGATGGTGGGGCAAATCCTCAGGTGGATCTCAACGGGTTTGCGAAATGTGCGGGTGATAAGACAATGATGAATGCGACAGCTGCGGGTGTCGCTGCTGTCAGTGCTGAACGCTCAGGGAATGGTGTAGTCATACGTCCAAAATACGAAACTCTTTTACTCTTTCCGCCCAAACACTCGTCGTACTTGCCGTTCTCTCCCTGGTGCGGCACTTCATTGACCATTCAGTCGCGTGTGGTTGCAGTACTGGTGGTACCTCTGGTGGCAGCTCTGTGGTTGTATTTGCTGCTGTTGTAGGCGCTTTGTGGGGCGGGTCTGTCCTAATTGGTTTGTCTTCCCCACCCCCCGCTTTGAAACAAAACGCGTGTAGGAATTTAGTGGAAGCGGAAGCGACAGCCATCACTCACGTGGTGTTGCGGACTGCCAATGCGAATAAAATATAAGAGTTCACATCACGGGACTCTTGACCCGCCCACTACACACACACACACACACACACACACACACACGCACCGCCTTCAACACTCGAGGCCCTCACCCGCATTTCCTTTTCGCAGACAACAACAAACGAGCACAACCACCACGAGTGTTGTCGCTGCTCTTACCATTGCTACTACTCTCTCGCTGTCGCATCTATTCACATGGTTTTTCCTTCATCTCTGATTTGTCCCTCTTGCTCTTTTTATTGCTATCTCTGCTTTTGTGTGCCTCTGTGTGTGTGTGTGTCGACGACGACGTCGGCGGCGGCGGCTTGCCTACTCAACAGCACACCCCGGGTCTTTATCTTCCCTGAAGCAAAGAATCCTTATTCAAGCAGCTTTAAGCCATACGGGAGAAGTGATGGATTATCGTATTGACGAACCCCGCCGCTTTCGGGTGGCTCTTGGTGGTCTTTGCGCCGCATTGTGCATTTCACTGCTATACGGTTTCAATCTTATCAGCGACCACCTTCAGAAAGAATACGGACTTGGTGGAGATGACTTGACGACCATCACAACGACCAGCATCATCATCGGCTTTGTGACCTTCCCTGGAGGGATGCTACTGGACTACGCGGGGCCCATGTGGGTGAATATCATTGCCACCACCCTCTGTGCTCTCGGCTGCCTCCTCTTTGGACTGGCCTTCGATGGAGTGATTGCCGGTAGCACCGTGCGTTTTGCTGTTTTTTGTTCACTGACAAACTTCGGGTGCACGTCTTTTGACACTGGATCGCTGATGGCGGTCCTGGGAAGCTTTCCGTTGGCGAGAGGTCCCTTGGTGGCGCTGACTAAGACTCTCACGGGTCTCGGCGCCTCTGTGCTTAGTGTAATCAACTACGGCTTCTTTCGTGATAGGTACGCAGCCTACATGTACTTCTTGACGTGTTCCGTCGTATTTCTTGGAACTGTTGCATCGGTTTTTATCCGCTTCCCGCCCTACCACATTGTCGATTGGGAGAAGAGTCGAGTTCCAGAGGAGACTCAGAGGCGTCGGCGGCTCATCGAACCATTCTACCTGCGGCAGCGACCACCAATGCGGCGTCTCGTGTTTGGTATATGCGTCATACTTGCACTTATCATCTACCTGACAGCGCAATCCTTGTGCGTGGCGTATATCGAAGGCATCTCCGACGAAACCCGCATGGGTATCACCATTGGGGCGCTTCTGATTCTGCTGTCGCTGTCGCTGATTGCCGCCCCCCTACCGTTTCTTGGTGGCACCTCTGAACCTTCAAACGAGCAGCTCCCGCCACTCCCGGACGCCTCGAAGGGGACGCATCAGCCGCCTGATGCGCCGGAGTCGGAGGCCACCGTAGAGGGAGTGGAGGAAGTGGCGAATGAGGCCGTGGATCCGCAGTACCAGAAGACGTTCTGGGAGGACCTGAGGACCCCAGATTTGTGGCTCATGTGGTGGCACACCATGGCAACGTGGGGCTGCGGGCTTGTCATCAGTTTGAACAGCGCCCAGATATACCGCGCACTGAATGATAACGTCTTTGAAACCAAAACGAATGTCTTGTATTCAACCATCATCGGCGTTGGGAGTGCTCTCGGCCGCCTAACCATTGGCATTCTGGAGGCGGTGATCATCCGACGCGACCCCAATTGTCGTCCCGCCATCACCTGTCTTTACCCGATCGCCTCCTGCAGCCTCGTGCTGGGTTTGTTATTTCTATTGCTTCTGCCTCTCAGTTCCAAGGCAATTGTGCTTGGGTTTTTTCTGGATGCGTTTGGCAACGGTGCCACGTGGGCATCCACTGCTCTTTCAATTCGAACCATGTACGCAAAGGACATTGGAAAGCACTACAACTTTATGTATCTTGGGGCGCTGATCTCTGTTGTTGCGCTTAATCGATTTGCGTACGGGGAGCAGTTCACGCAACAAGCGAGGAAAGATGGCACGTACCCCTTTTGTGGAGGAAAGGCGTGCGTGCGGAACGCCTTGATTATTCTGATCTGCATCAATGCCAGTGCCATTGCTGCGAGCATTCTTGTGCATGTCCGCTATGACCGCTATGTGAAGAGGATCCGCTCCGCTCGCTGCGCCAAAGACCCTGCCATGATGCCCGACCACATGATGGACGAAATGAACCACACTCACCCAATGTCCTCCCCCGTGAAGAATTGACACGGAGTTGCGCCTCATTCCGCGATCGCTCTGTCTACCGTTCTTCATCCCCTTGCCGGTGTGTGTGTGTGTGTGTGTGTGTTCTGCGCGTCCAAGTTGGAGGATCAAAAGTGGCAGGGGTGGCGAAAGCGATTGCGATGGCAGCAATTCCTCTCTTTTCTTTGGTCCCTGCATTTCCCCTCACTGCTGCCGTTGGGTTGTTTGCCTTCACATGTTCGTTCATGCTGCTCGCAGCTTCCACCGCAATGCACGGCTCCGCAGTCGTCTAAAAGAGGCAGGAGAAGCGACAGAGACACGAAAAACAAAAAAAAAAACCTATTTTTCTTTTGACTTTTTAAAAAAAAAAACGAAAACGAAAACAAAAACAAAAGCAAGGAAGTGTCTTAAAATGGCGGCCGCTCCTCCTTGTTTGTTTGCTTCTCTGCTGTTCGTTCATCCTTTAGTTATTTATCTCCTTTTTTTTTTTTCGTTTGCACGCACAAATACCGATGCGCAGAAGTGAGCTTCTCTGCCGGTGGGAGTGGGAGAGAACTCGGAGTCTGATGATAAAGGGAAGGCCTGGCAGCAGGGGCTGCGTTGACGATGAGCCTCCGGCTGTACTTCAGGTCTTTCGTTGTTCTTGCCGCTGCTGCTGTTTCTCGTTTGTGCACTGACATGTTCAGACGGCCATGTTGTACTTCGCAAGGCTCTGCCTGGTGCCGTTCTTGCATCTCTTTTTCTTTTTTTTTTTCCTCCGTAAGTTTTATGAGCTGCGCCTTCCGCATTTATTTCACCATTCCCCTCTTCTCTCTCCGTGCAGCTCTTTTTTCTTCCTCTTTTTTCGTTTCATATACTTCCTCTCATCATGCATCTGTCATGCGCACACGCACATACATACATACATATATATATGTATATATGTATATATGTGCCCATACACTTACTTGTTTTTATGCCTCACTCTTCGTTATCTCTTTTTTGTGTCTGTAGCTGCGTTTTACTCTCTTTTTGGTTGAGTGCATTTGTGCACGTCGTTTGTCGGCGTTTTTCTTTTTCTCCTGCTGCCTTTTGCAACATTGCTCGGTGAATCCCCCAACTTCTCTTGTTGCGATGGGTGTGCACAGGGACAGTAGTCGGAACGCGCGAGAGGAACAGCAATGCATGTACAGCACCAGCACGGGGCGGATGTGTCTCACGTCAGTGTGGCCTTGAAGGACAGAGGGGCAGCCAATGGAGGGCCGCCTTTTTCTGATGGCCTTGAAGCGCCTGTCGTACATGACACCGAGTACCAAATCAATGAACTGGTGCGATTTCGCGCGTTGGCGGCTGCGGTTTGCTCCAGCATCTGTGTATCGATCATCTTCTCCTTCGGTCTCCTTTCAGACTACTTGCAGGATAACTACAGCTATGACCAGCGGGACCTGACGACGATAAGCACAGTGGGCCTAGTGGTGGGCTTTTTTACGTTTCCCTTTGGGGCTATGTTTGATTTCGCCGGCGTGCTCCCGCTTTTTGTTCTTGGCACCATCTTGACCGGCCTCGGGTCGCTCCTCTTTGCCCTTACCTTTGCCGGCATCGTCGAACCCAGCATGTTTCTTCTCTCTCTGTACAACGCCGTGTTGAACTTGGGTTGTGGGCTTTTTGACGTCGGGGCGGTACTGGTGCTCATGGACGTCTTCCCACGTAACCGTGGCTCTGTCATTGGACTGGTGAAGACGATGACGGGGCTCGGCACCAGCGTGCTGGCTGCCATCTACGATGGATTCTTTCGCGGTAACAACACCAACTATATGTACTTTGTGATCGTCATGGTGGTGCTATTTGGGTTCATTGTGTGCCGTTGCATCCGAATGCCACCGTACGTGATCACAACGTACGAGGCGGGTCGCATCAGCGCTACGGCAGTAGCGAAGAAGCTTGCTGCTAGAAGAGCATACTTCACAAAGCAACCTCCATCGCTCCGCATTGTATTTGGGTACGTTGTCGTCATCGCATTGCTTCTCTTCCTCACGGCCACGTCTATCGTTGGTGCATACGTGGAATTATCCGGGCATGTGCGCCTCGCGAGGGCCATCCTGTCGGTTGTTATTGTTTTGTCTTTCTTCGGGATGGCCGCACCTCTGAATTGCATGGGAGGAATGGATAAGGGATGCAAGAGGCGCTCGAATCAATCCTCGCACACGGATGGGCACCTCTCTGTCGATGCTGCCGTTGTGGAAAAAAGGTTTTCGTCCCCGTCCTCATCACCCTCCCCTGAGGGTGGTATTGCGCACGTCCCTGATGTAACGAGCATGGACCCCCAGTACCAAACCTCCTTCTGGAAGAGTCTCTTGGCAATTGACAGTTGGTGTGTATTGTGGTACTCCTTCTGGGCCTGGGGTGCTGGGCTGGCCATCATCCTCAATGTGCCGCAGATATACCGGGCTTTTGATGCCTCCGCCGACGGAAAAACTGTTTCCCTGTTTGTCGCGCTGAGTGGAGCTGGAAGCGCCGTCGGCCGTTTGGCGATTGGTGCTGTGGAGTCGTACCTGTCGCGTAAGCGAATGTTCTTTGATGCTGAAAGTGCTGGCATGGCCACGCAGGCTCGAACTTCCCCACCAATCACCATCGCGTATCCAGGCGGCTGTTTGCTGCTGCTGCTCGGATACGCACTATTTCTCCTCCTTCCAGGCAAAGCGATGGTCATCGCGTTTCTCTTGACTACGTGTGGGTATGGCTACAGCGCGGCAAGCACGGCTGTCATTGTGCGGACAATGTGGGCCAAGGACACTGGAAAGTATTACAACTTGTGCTTTCTGGGTGCGATGGCCTCCGGCATCCTTCTCAACCGCCTTCTTTTTGGCGAGCTCTACGACCGTGAAGCGCAGAAGAACGGGACTTACCCAAGATGTGTTGGCCGTGGTTGCGTCCAGACGACATTTATCGTGATGATTTTTGGCTGTGCAACCTCGGTTCTCGCCTCGGTGGTGGTGCACCTTCGCTTTTCTCGGTTCTTGCAGAAATCCCGTGAAGAAGTTCTGCAGGCGAATAACACTGCCACTGAACCATGTGATGCGTCAATACAGTTTGAGTCAAGGACGTAGCGCTGCCCCCTGCACTGAGATATTCCGCACGACGAGTAGGTGGAAGGCATCGTTTGAGGACGCGCACATCGACCCCGCGACCTCTTTCGCTTCCCCACTCTTTGCGCGAGTCTCTTTTTTTTTATTTTGTTTGCGTATTCCTACTCTCTGCACATCCCTCTGTTCTTCCTTTTGTTCATGATCGATCAAGCGCCCTCTTCTCCGTCCGTCTGTCTGCGTTTGTATTTGCCTTCATTTTTGTTTTCCAGCTTATCTCCCCATTCTTCCCTCAGCAATCCGGTTGCGTGCGCGTCTATGTTTTTTTTTTTTCTTTTTCTTTCTTCATTCTTCGTTTTCTTTGTTGTTGTGTTGCGAGAGGTTGGCGTTTGTTGTTGTAATAATGGTAATAATAATAACTATTCTTGTCACCTCCTTCGCATGGCCTGATACCAGATGTGTTGATCAATGCTTGGGTCGAAAGCACCTTGTTTCACCTTTCGACCTGGATTGTCTTCTCGAGTCTGTTCTTCTCCCGCACCGTCGCTCTCATTGGTGGCGGGTTTGGGTACGTGCCATTGTCATTGTGGTAATTGAAGCGCATGCCGGACTGGCAGAAGTGCAGTGGATGAAAGATGGTGGTGGCGGCGCTGAGAAAACAAACAAGAAGAAAAAAAGGAGCCTCTCGCTCCTCTCTCAACCCATCAATCAATATTTATATACACACACGTTTGCGTGCGGAACATGCCTTGTAATGCAAGTGGGCTTCAACCCCCTCCCTTCGTTTTTGACCCACACCCTTTTCTTTCGGCGTCTCCACTCCTCCCTCCTTGGCGGCTGCATCAGCGCGTCTTCTTCACGAATAGTGATGGGCAATAACAAATAATCCCGCTCTCCATGTGTGGGGCGAATGAAGGAAGGAAGAATCAAGTGACTCATTTGTTCGCAAAGAGGGGAATTTCTGAAGACATGGGGCGTGAATTAACTTTGCCTCTATGCTTCGATGGGATGTGAAGCCACTTTCACCTCATCTACGTGCACGTACTGCCTTTTTCGTTTCTCTCCGACTTGTGCTCTTCGCTCTTCCCTCCCGCTGAGACAGGTAGACGGACTGGCGCGGCGCGGCGCGGCAGAGTCGGAAGAGCCACATCTTCCGACTGCAGTGGTTCGCCCGACCCGAATTTTTCACTGCCTCTCCCGCTGCCCGGATTGTTTTTCTCCAATGTGGGACTAAGAGCTGCGGAACTCGGCTTCCGAAATGCCTTCCACGGTGTCATTGCCCTCAGAGAGTCTCATTTCCAACCTTGTGGCTGCATTGCTCCGCGCGAAGAAACATGCATGTGAGCACGTTTGGCGACGGAAATCTCTCCTGCCTCCCACATCATCCTCTAGACCTCCCCAGGGTAGTTTGGTGGGCATTGCTGCTGCAGGAATTGCCTCCATAGCTCTTCTTGCCCTATAGGATTCCTGGAAGATTCGCCCTTGCCTACACAGCACCGTGTAATCAGCATGCGTTGTGTTTATTCACATGTTCGCCGATGCCATTTGCCCCGCCATCTGTGTTTCCCTCCACACCTTCAATCCCCCAACCACACACCCATACATGCACACGGGCAACAGCTCATTAGCTGTTTTCCTTCTTAGCATCTTTTTATTACTTCCTTTGGTATTTCAACGATCTAGAACACTAAAGGAACTAAAGACTACTGAAATATTTCACAAAACCCCAGACGCAACAACAGAGCACGTGAACACTATTGCCATGGTGAAGCTCGTCGACGAATTGTGCCGCATGCGGATGCTGATGGCCGGTGTGTACCTTGGGATTGCCATTTCCTCCACGTACGGGTTCAGCATTTTTGCCAGCCATCTGCGCAACAAGTACGCATTATCCCAAGGTGATATCACAACAATCAGTACCGTTGGAAATTGCGTTGGATACTGCAGCTTTCTTGCAGGCATGCTGTTCGACTTTGCTGGACCCAGGGTTGTGC